>VUQS01043500.1:0-25506 GCA_015108495.1 Heterochromis multidens
TCTCGTCTCCGTGTCCTGTCTTCAGTCTCTCGGTGTTTCACTCTTTTGTCTCCCCAGTCTGTCGTGTCTCCATGTCTGTTTATCCCCTGTCCCACGGTTAAGTTCCCGTGTCTTAGTTTGAGTCTCAGTGTGTGTTACTTCCTGTCTTATTTTGATAAGTCCCCTGTCTCGTGTGTGTGGTATTCAGTTTTGCTTCCCCTGTCTCGTCAGGTAGATTCTGTTCAGGTGTGTCCTTTCTGCCCGGATTCCCTCCTGTGTATATATTTTCTGCGTCTTTCTCTGTTCTTTGTCGTGTCCTTGTCGTAAGTTGTGTATTTGTCCGTCCATCAGTTTTTTCCCAGTCTTAGTCTCTCAGTCAGTTTGTACCTGCCATGTTTGATTATTTTGTTAATTCAGTTTGTTACCAGCAATAAAGCTGCATTTTAAGTTTAACTTCTGTTTGCTGAGTCCTGCAGTTGGGTCCACACTCTGCCTTCCACACATCGTAACCTTGACACAGTATATCTGAGAACCAGTACCTTGATTATGTGTGTGTGTGTCTGTGTGTATGTGTGTTGTTGATATTTTGCAACTATTCTATTCTCTTGGTGCACAATAAAATACTGTCAAGGTGTTTTATTGTGTTTTACTGTAGATTTTAATCTTGCATCAGTTCTCTGATTATGTTTTATTGCAAATTAGGATCACCAACAATAAACGCTAGGACCATAAATAATTGACCAAATGAATACATATGCTGCGCAAACTAATATGTTTTACTTCCTAATGTTTGCTGAAGTGGATTTTTCGATGGTGCGATATTCTCCATTTGATTAGATTAGATTACAATCCTTTCCACATATTACATGACAAAATGATTACCATACTAGGTATTTTTGAATTATAAATGTCCTACTGCATTACTGACTACACATGTTTTTTGTATGAGTGTAATTATTTGTATTTCTTGTCACTTGTCCAGTTTCCTCAGATTTTTAAGGACACACTACACAGCATGCTGAGACATGCCACATTCTCGGCTAATAGTGCTTTAGGAATCACCTTGTTGGTGCAAAAATACAATTTTATGTTTGTCAAACTGTATCTTTGGCATTTTTTGTAGATTCACCTAAAGAAATGGGAACAAATGATATGTTTTTGTGACAGGCCACTAGTAACAAAGTGCCTGAAGATACAATTTAAAATGGGTTCGTTGCTAAGTTGTCTGTTATGTGTAGACACAACACTGGTTCATCCCTTGAGTTAGGTGTCTTTTTTTATACTTGAATGATAGGTCAGTGTTAAGTGGCTTAACAAATAAAAAACATTCCTAAAAAAACTATTCCTGAAGACCACTTTAAAAAAGTACAAGAAAATCTGGCTCTTTGGAATCAAAATGTGAATAAATGAGGGTTGTCCAAAGATTTTTGCAAGTAACTGTACTTACCATAATTGTACTCACTTATAAACTAACTTTTTTTTGTGTTTTCAACAAATACCCTTCTGTTGCATTCATTCACAAACAGGTTTCCAGACATAACAAACTATGCACACATGGAGTGAGATACACACTAACACAATGGCTTATTGTGTAGTTTATCACCATCAAGCTTAATGTTGGAAGACCACATCATTGTGTCTCTACTTGATAAATAACTCACGTTGATCCTCACTATTCTGTTTATTGGGATAGCATTGACTAAAGCCATCACCAAAGTATAGTGTGAAATAACAGAGTTTGTTTAGGTCTTCAAAAGTGGGAAAGTATTGCAACAAGGTAAATAGTTAAACTTATCAACAAAGAGGGCATAATATATTTTCATTCTGTAAAACTTAGGAAGCTGTTTTGTAAGGCAAAGATTGTGCAAAAAATGAGCAACCCTAGTAACATGTAGCTCTCTTATTACAAGCAGAGCCCTGTAGCCCATTGATATATTCATATAATTTTCATGTTTGTATGTAAACATGTATTTGGAGCAAGCTGTTTGTTTTCTCCACACTGAATTACTGTATTTCTTGGTAATGTCCTCACATTTAAGTTACTGATATAATAGAACCTTTATATACCATCCATCTTATCCAATGCAGGGTTGCAGGGGGAGCCTATCCCAGCTGCCATAGGGTAAGAGGTGGGGTACAAAGGTTACCAGTCTTTCACAGGGCTAACACAGACAACCATCACATTCACACCTACAGGCAATTTAGAATCACCAGTTAACCTAACCTCACTAACTGCATGTCTTTGGACTGTGGGAGGAAGCCGGAGTACCTGGAGAGAATTCATGGGGATAACATGCAAACTCCACACAGAAAGGGCCCAACCAGATTTTGGATTCGAACCCAGGACCTTCTTCCTGTGAGGCAACAGTGCCAACTGCCGTGCTACTGTGCTGCCCTATATTATATATCAAAAACCCAATTCAGAAAAAACTGGGGCTGTATAAAATCAAAACAGAATGCAATGATTTGCAAATCTCATAAATACTTTATTCACAGTTGAAAAAAAAACATATCAAATGTCTGAACTAAGAAAATGTAAAATTTTAAGAAAAAAATTAATTAGATGGCTGCAACACATCTCAAAATTTGTGACGGGGCAAGAAATGGCAGGAAACGTAAGTGGTACTAATAAGAACATTTTGCAGCTAATTAGGTTAACTGGCAACAGGTCAGTAACATGACTGGGTATAAAAACAGCATCTTAGAGAGGCAGAGTTTCTTAGAAGTACAGATGGGCAAAGGTTAACCAGTCTGCAACAAACTGCGTCTACAAATTGTGGAACAATTTCAGAATAATGTTCCTCAACGTAAAATTGCAATACATAATATCATCAAAAGATTCTGAGAATCTGGAGAAATCGCTGTACAAAAGGGACAAGGCTGAAAATAAATATGCCCATGATCTTTAGGCCCTCAGAAAGCACTGTACAGCTAATATCTTTCTTAAAATGGTACATTTTCTCATTTTAAACATTTGATATGTTTTTATGTGTTTATGAAACTTGCAAATAATTGCATTCTGTTTTTATTTAGATTTTACATAGTTTACCAAAATTTTTGGAATTGGAGTTAGTGCAGGATCCTAATTATGGAGTTTGTATATTCTGTATTCTAAAGGTTCCTAATGAGTTTTTTTCTGGCACAGCTATTCATACATATACATATACAGCTATACTTACTACTGCCAGCTGAGTGTATGACAGTCTATGCCCATTATTATTGAGAAGAGGTACTATGGGTTTTGCTAAGTAATGGATTATGTAAACCATCGAAAATGCACAGTCATCTTTAGTTAAATTATAACCAGACAAACATGTGCATGCAGACTCAGCAAGCATGATAGTGGGGTGATTTTAACAACCCAGTAAGGGAATTTTTGGCTGCACTTCTTCTCTCGAACGGTAGATGGTTATCTGGCATTTTATGGTTTTTGGGTAACTGTGAAACACACACATACACACACCCCTACGCACACACACGCACACACACACCCCTACGCACACACACGCGCACACACACGAAGCAGTAAAGAGGGTTGACCCCTGTGACCATGCACAACACTCTTATCTTAACACCTTATCCTGTGGCTTATAAGGGTGCTCTTGAGCTTGGAGCACTTTGCCCCAACCTGTGGAGAGAACCAAGGTAAGACCACAGAGGCAGGCTATTTAACTGTTCAACTAAAAAAAGCCTTTAGTAAACTTGGCATCATTACTGGGTCTTAATGATGTTGGCCTTCGTAATCACTCTATATGTACAACATGTGTGTTTTGTTTATGTGCATTTTTTGTGTATGTTAGATGGGGAAAAGACGCTTCTCTGGCTTGGGGGGGACCTTAATGGATCTGTTTATGCCGATGACTGCGACAGCAATCACATTTATAGTTCTGTCTATCACTACAGTATCTGCTGTCAAAGAAGGTAGGTGGATCACAGAGACAAATCACAAAACTTTAAATGATACCTCCATTGAATCAAATCTGTTTTATGATTGGAGACTTTTGTCATGAGGTCAGATATTAGTTTAGTGAATCTTTGTTATCATGCATATTATGCACAGGCCATCTTCAACTGACCCCTTCATCCACCTCTCAGAGTTTGTTCTTTACCGTAGTAACATAAAATCACTTCATTCTTTGCTTCTTTGAGCATGATTATATTGCCTAAAGCAGAGAATAATCTGCACAGTAATTTAAATTTGTAAAATTACAGGGTTAACATTTTGAAATGTTGATTTAGTAGCATTACTTTAAGGAGATATTTTATCTTTTGTCAGATACTAAAGCATTTGTTCCTGCGTGTCCCAACATTCCTCTGGGTGAGAGAGTAGACTGCTTCCCTGATCCTGGAGCTTCACAGGTATGAGTCACCATCATTTCCTAGAGTGCAAAGCAATGTGTGTGAAAAATCTTTTTTTCTAATGGTAGCAGTAGTGACACAAATGTGGATAATTATAATGACACCAACAATACACCGAACAGATGAAATGTGAGGAGCGCGGGTGTTGTTGGAGCCCACAGGATGAGAGTAATGTTCCCTGGTGTTTCTTCCCAACCAACCATGGATACACAGTGGAATCACAGGATGCATCAAACCCTTATGGTAAAACCCTATCCCCTCTTCCTATCCTGTTTTCAGACTCATGTGCTCACTAACTGATGAAAATTAAGTGGCTTTCTACTTAGCTTAGAGTTAATGATGACTGCCCCATATTGTCTCTCTTTTCCACATCATTTTTGGTTTTTCCTTTTTCACTCACTTTATCATGGTGAAACATGGCATTATTGGCAGGTTTTTCTAATTTCTACTCAATGGCCCCTTCTCATGTGAAATTAATTCCCATCTCAGTTCACCTGAAAATTTTAATGTGGTGCTACAGGTGAGGAATGAGACTGAGGAACGTTCACTCACTTTGAATCATTGGATTGTTAGGTTTCTATCTATAATGTTGGAGGGTCTGTGTCTTACAATATAAAGTGCACCGGTACATTGAGATTAATGATGAAATGGAAATATATAAAAATAACTGAATCTAATTGAACTGTTGTTAGTTTCTTGAAATTATCACAGAGCGCATGTTTATTATGTAATTGATTTCTATATTATGTGGATGTACTGTATTATATTAACTTTTTTACCGTCTTATTGTCATTTGTTTAATTTTGCAGTTATGAAAGCAAACCTGATAAGAATGGAGTCTCCGTCTTTATTTGGTGGGGAGATAAAAGAACTGGCTCTTGAGGCAGAAATGCAGACAAACAATCGGCTCAGATTTAAGGTGAACACTGACACCAGCAGACACCAACTCTAGCTTTCCATTTTGGATAACACTGTTTTTTTTTCTTGCATGCAAATTTGCACAGCCAGATTTTACAGCAACAGAGGAAACTTACAAATATAGTTAATTTTCAAAGGATTTGTATTAATCAAAGGATGGTTCATACAAATCCTGTTGAAGGCCAAAATAGAAATATACACAATATAATATATAATATTACCATGACTTTGAGATGAGGCCAGACTCACACAGTGTGAACGGTTGTTTCCTTTCCCCCAGATCTATGATCCCAACAATAAGAGGTTCGAGGTCCCCCATGAGCACATCAGCAGCCTCAACAACAACCCATCCAGTCCCATCAGCAGCACACTGCAGGTCACACAGAAACCCTTTGGCCTTACTGTACGCAGGAAGGAGAACCAAAAAGTTGTGTAAGTGCTCACTATGTGTAGGTGCCTTGAGTATTTGTTGTGTTGGATGGGAGAAAGGGTTGTTTAACTACAATACGACACTGTTTTCCAAGAGAAGAGACTATGCAAACTGTGTACATTTAACAAAAAAGACATCAGGCATTTAAAAAATTATATTTCCTTATATACTTCATACATTGTTTATGTAAGGTATAGATACTATGGCTGCACAAAGGGGGATGAGGACATTCCTTATTTAAAGCATGTATTGCAACATGGGGAATATTATTAAAATAATTATGCAATCTATGTCCAGAATAGATTTTTCATGTAATACTGCTAATGTATCATAGTACTCAAACAAAACCCACTGACTTGCTGAAATTATTACTTATCGGAATTCTGTCACCTTAAATAATTGAGAATGAAAATTTACTAATAGAATAACAATGATTCCATGTATCATTTGAAGCTATTAAGAAATCCTCCAATGTGTCATGCTTTGTTGCCATAAAAAGGACAGATAAGATATGTTGTAAGATAGTTTCCCACACAATAAGTTATTATTTTAATGTCAATCCAGGGCATGCTTGGTTTACCCTGGGTGACACTGCAGTGATCATGTACTCCTCAGAAGAGTTAAATACAGACAAATGGAGAAATGAAAATATTTATAACCTTTACTTGTAACATTTGACAGCTGTTTGAAGCTTCGGCAGCCTGGGTATTTCAGCAACCAGTTTATGTCTTGTTTTGAAGACTAGAGAAATGCTACCCAGTGGGCTTAATGGAGCTTGATGGGATGGTCTGTCGTCTCTGGTTTTTTTTTTTGTTTGTTTGTTTTTGTTTTTTTGTTTCTGCAACTCAATTCCTCCAAATGCATCTGTCTCATTCTCATTCTCACTCTACTCTCGCTCCACCTCATTTCCTTCCTTCCTTTTTTGTTTCTCTCTTACCTGGTCTCCCTTTTTCCACATGCCAATGCATCAGTCTGTCTTTTCACTTCCCAGTGATCATTTAGTCTTTTGTTTTCTGATTCCATTCAGGTTTGACACTACAATGGCTCCACTGGTATTTGAAGACCAGTACCTGCAGCTGTCTGCTAGACTTCCATCTCATAATATTTATGGCCTGGGGGAGCATGTCCACAGGCAATATCGCCACGACACAGACTGGAAAACCTGGCCAATTTTCACTAGAGATGCTTTCCCTAATGGGGTAAAGACAGCATCCACACACGCATATACAAAACATTGTTGACTAGACATATTATATGCTCAAAATCAAGCCTGCTCAAGTTGACCTTGGGTGTGCGTGTGTGTGTGCCCATCTATGTCTATATTTGTGTGTGGAATGTTTACATGTGCTTCCTACATGTGTATTTGCCTTTCAAAGGGCTTATAATTGAATGTCTTGTAAGCTAATTATGCCACATATACCCCCCCTTCAATTTCAGTAAGTCTCCCACATGCCTCACGTGCACCTCTACCCTATATTCATTTGTCCTGCTGTGGCATCTCTGCAGGGAACACATAACCTCTATGGACATTATCCCTTCTTCCTCTGTCTGGAAGATGAAAGTGGAAAGTCATTTGGGGTCTTTCTCATGAACAGCAATGCTATGGGTAAAGACACGTTCACACAAATGCAAGAACACATGCTGGTACTTGGATAAAAACAAATACACACAGGTGCAAGCACAAAAAATAAGTAAGAAAACAAAACAAAACAAAAAAACAACATACATATTCTGAAAAGGCAGCACTGTGTTTTAAAAAATGGAATTCGTGCACACTGTTTACACGAACACTTCATACATACTGCCAAATAATTACATACATATGTATATGTGTACACTTGTACTTAAAACATTAGGAGATGAAAACCATTTCTAAATTATTCAAGGGCACACAAACCACCAGTTATGCCTCATCCTCCTAACACAAATGGATCTACTGTTGCTTCAATCAAAAAACTGTGCTAAAAATCAGAGGATATTTCATGACTGTTTCATTCTGAGAAGGAGATGACTGAAACCTATAGGGATGCCCAGTGACATGTTTTTCTTGCCGATGTCTACAGTTTCCTCATATAAAAGTTAATTTGTATTGACGTCCACAGAATTTCTAAAGTGATACATAGATCATCGAAACTTGTGTTTATCTTTAAACCAAATAATTCTTTACAAAAGATAAAAGTCAGCATAGAGGGATTGCTGGTTTAAAGTGATTTACAAGAGCATTTTGGGGTTGTGATTTATTTTTAAATCACAACATAACATAATAATGTAATGATTAAACTACTTGTTTTTTTTTTGTCTCCAGAGGTGACACTGCAGCCTGCCCCAGCTGTGACCTACAGGACTATTGGAGGAGTTCTTGACTTTTACATTCTCTTTGGTGACACACCAGAACAAGTGGTGCAGGAGTTCCTTGAGGTGATTTTCTAAATTATATATACTGCTGTGTAAAAGTGATCAGTTGGGACAGTAATTACATTAAAAATATTTCTAATTATGCTATTCAGCTCACTGGCAGGCCTGTCATGCCTCCCTACTGGTCACTGGGATTCCAGCTTTCTCGGTGGAACTACACCAGCCTCAATATAGTCAAGGAAACAGTGGAGAGGAACCGTGCCGTGGGCATCCCATACGTAAGACCCAGTCTGCTTGTTTTTTGTTTTTTAAAAATTATTTTTCTGTTTATTTTTAAGCTGTCTATATGCACAATCTCTGACAATATAATAATGCTGAGATAAAATGTGCAACAGATTTTACAGATTTTGCCTCTATTATAATCTATCTTGTGCATAAATACTCATATTATTTATTAGGCAAATAACAAACTGAATTTACATTTTTATAGCCAAATTTGAGCCGGCACTCTGGATCTCATCATCATAATCAAGCATAACATTCGACCACTAAAACTAATTTTTTTGTTCAGGAATGCAAGTAAATAACTGTAATTTGGCATCTTAATAAAAAAATAATGATGTGCTTTACTATTTTTTTCAGCTTTTTGTAAAACAGTAAATTTGAAAATTCATGGATAGAATAGAATAGAATAGAATAGCCCTTTATTGTATATTGTATTTAAGTACAACAGAATTGTGGGTGCTCTACCTAACTACTGTACGGAAATATAAACAACAAGGCAAGAGGAATAAATAGAAAGACAACAGAATAAATAACAAGACAAGAGAATATATACAAAGTAAGAGAAAGGCACACAATAAAAGACACACATTTGGAGAACAGGTAGCAAAGTGATAAACGTAGTGCAAAGGGATAACAACAATAATTACATTTTAGTATCAAAAATATCCTTTCGATTGAAGAGCTTGTGGTTTAACTATTGCAGAAACATTAAAAAAATATTTTGATAATTGCCAATATTGTTAATTTAGGGCAGCTGTGGCATAAACCTTACATTGGGGGTTGGTCTAATAAATTTGTTAAGCACTGTATGTTTGTCATTTTCACTCTCAATAACGTAGCTCCATATACATTTTACAGGGGTGGATTTCTTTGGCTGATAACACAACTGTATAATTTTTAGAGGTGGGGCATCAATGCTTTACCTTGTGCACCCCTTGTAAAATTTGCACCACTATTTGGTTTTGGAGGCAAGCGCCTTAACCACTATGCTATCTGTGGAGATGTGATACGAAGGTTGAACACAGACAGACAAAATGATAGGGATAACCTTTAGCTTACACATGATAATCCAACTTTCTGTCAAATAATGAAAAATCTACTGAGCTGTATAGGTTCAATCGTGGAACCACTATTTTTCAAATGTCACTGAATGTCAATCAAGTTCCTTTCATTATCTCATTCATGCTGATCTGAACGTTAAAACTACTCCAGAGCCTATACCTTTTGGAGACCTTTGTTAAATACCAGTTCTTGTTGACATCTTCATGGAATTGAGCCTTACTGCTTATTTTTCTTCTTCCCATGCAGGATATTCAATACACCGACATAGACTATATGGAGAATAAAAAAGATTTCACCTATGACAAGATTAACTTCACTGAACTTCCTCAATTTGCTGATTATCTCCATGAGAGGGGGCAGAAATATATCCTTATCCTGGTAAGAAATACTCTGTTGTCATGTTGGGTCTATGTATGTAACTTGACGACAATGACAATGATGAAAAGCTTATTGTCAAATGAAACATGAACACCAAAATGCTTGAATCATTACTTCCAATACGTAACAGCCATTGCTACATCAGCTGCACCAAAGGACAAATGAAAATGATGGCAACCACGCTATGTAATTTTTATGTATTTATTGATTTAATTTCAACAGATATTCTTATGACTGTATCCCTTATCCCCAGGATCCTGCAATAGCCACCAGCAAGAGGGTTGGAGATACTCCATATGACTCTTATGACCGTGGGAGTGCGAATAAGGCTTGGATCACTGAATCCGATGGGATAACTCCTCTGTTGGGAGAGGTGAGCTACATTTTTGTACAAGCCTAATTTTGTGATGCAGAGGTGGGAATATAGACCATGCAAGAGGAAACTGACTTAACAAGAAAATGACTAAATAACATTGAAACTTAAGTTGCACTTGGTGCACACAGGTTGAGGTCTGGACTTTAACTGGGCCATTGCAACACCTTGATTCTTTTCTTTTTTAGCCATTCTGGTTGCTGCTGTGCTTGGGCCCATTGTCCTGTTGCATGACTCAGTTTCAGCTAGGTTTTAGCTGTCGGACAGATGGGCTCACATTTGACTCTAGGATACTTTGGCATACAGAGGAGTTCATGATCGACTCAATGACTGCAGGGTGCCCAGGTTCTGGGGTTACAAAACAAGCCCAAATCATCAGCCCTCCACCAACATGCTGACAGTTGTTGGTATGAGGTGTTTGTGTTGATATGCTGTGTTTGGTTTTCTTCAAATGTGGCGCTGTGCATTATGGCCAAACATCTCCACTTTGGTCTGGTCTGTCCAAAGGACATTGTTCCAGAAGTCTTGTGGTTTATTCACATACAACTTTGCAAACCTAAGCTGTGCTGCCATGTTAATTTTAGAGAGAAGAGGCTTTCTGGCAATCCTTCCAAAGAAGCCATACTTGTTTAGTCTTTTTCTAATAGTACTGTCATGAACTTTAACAGTAAACTGTCCCATACAGACTATTGAACTTGCCAGTGACTCATGAATCACTAATCATTCCAAACCTCATATACAGTATATATTTCTTTTACCATGGAAGACCAGTACAATTAGATTATTACAGTACCATTATATAATATTGTTGTTATTGTGATACAACGTCACAACTATATTCTTGTGGAACACATTATATCATAGAACAATCATAGAACATAAACAAAAGTATATTTATTGATGAATCAATTTTGCCCGCTGAGCACATCTTTAAAAAGAATGTGCAGAGAGAAAGGAAGTGGAGAGTAAAAGTATGTCGCTCCCATGCTTTTAATAGTGTTGCTTTTGATTATGCACATGATTAGGCCCAGTCCCACTGCTAACAATGTTTTCATCCTGTTTATAACAGGTCGAACATGTGCATTGATTCTGCATTTGTATTTAATCTTAAAAAGTTCTGCATTACTGCATGAGAGATTAGGGGTGTGTGTGTGTGTGTGTGTGTGTGTGTGTGTGTGTGTGTGTGATAGAGCGAGAGAAAGAGAGAAGGAAAAATATATATAACTCCCTGTGTTCATCTACGTGCATCCAGTTTGTGGATCAAAAGCTCTTTGTGGTTTGTCAGTGCACACTTGTGTGTGGTTATAATTGTTTGTAGTTTATTTACATATGTAGTTGTATTCTGGTTATGAAAATAAAGGTGTCTGTCAAAAGACCTCTGCTGTTGCTGCCTTTGTAATTAGGGAGATACAGAAACAGACCTGGTATTTATTCTGCTTTTAAAATTGACAATCATTGCTTGGAAAAACCTAGATAAAAGCTTTTCCTGGTGGCACCTATGTTGGAGTTTGTTAGTAAAATTCATAGCAGGACCTCATTCAAACAGGTGGACATTTCTGTTCAGACCACAGAGGTTAAAATAGATGAGAGGAATGGGAGAGAGAGAGAGAGAAAAGGATTCTATTTGAAGTTAAGGAAAAGTTTAAATGTAGACAAAAATATGTGCAGAGAAAGGGTAGGTGCAGACAGACTCAAATAATAGATTAGAGGAAAATGTACAGGGAAACAGACTGGCTGTCTTACTGAGCGCATGGTGACAGGGACACACACAGGAAGCAAGCCATAATGAGGGAGAAAAGACAAAATAGATAGATGATCAGGTACAGAGAAAGAAGGGATAGACAAGATGGAAGGTAGAAAGGGACTTTGGAAAGGAGGTAGGCAGAGGGGCTGATAGAGGTAGAAGAGAGGAAAGATGGATGGATTTTAGAATGTTATTTACAT
Organism: Heterochromis multidens; assembly: GCA_015108495.1. Classification (NCBI taxonomy): domain Eukaryota; kingdom Metazoa; phylum Chordata; class Actinopteri; order Cichliformes; family Cichlidae; genus Heterochromis; species Heterochromis multidens. Next base: position 12,084 of record VUQS01043500.1, read on the forward strand.
TGTTGTCAATATTAGTATGCAGCTGTAGATGACAAAATCTGGTCTTAAATGAAGGAATGACTCAAAAAAAAAATGGCATCTGCAAGTGACTATCAGTACTCTTTGACCTTGGATTTCTGACCATCTGCTAAAAACATCTGCCTATAAAGCTGTGTGTGTGTTTGTGTAAGCACATGAGTGTGCATAGGTTTGATTCATGTCTTCACTGCCAACTAGGTTGTAAAGCAACTGCCCATGGAAGTAAAGGTAAAAGACAGCTAAAGCGTGGCAACCTTGACATTTACTATCTACTATAAGAGGGTTCATATACAAAAATACAACCAAATACACACACACACACACACACACACACACACACACACACACACACACACACACACACACACACACACACACACACACACAGAGAACCCTCCATCCATCTTCTATATCAAATGTCACCTTACACCCATACCGGAGGGGGAGGGTGGGGGCTTTAATCGCCCCACTCCCCACCCTATAATACCTTTGCTGCTGCAGTCTACCAGCAATATAGACTCCATCACATCTTGCTCAACCACACACACACACACGCACACACACACACACACGCACATACACAGGCCTGCTTGTGAATGAAACTGCGTGGTAATCAGAAGGATTGGGTGAATCGATAGACTGCACTCCCTGAAGGTGGGGAGATGGGAGTGATGTGATGGAGGCCACCAAGATGCTCAAATTGATGAGAGGTCGCTGAAAATGAAGACAGCGTCGCAAGACAAAAGAGAGGGCGTGTCCAGGCATGGCGAGGAGAATAGAGGGAAAGCAGGGAAATTGATTTGTCTGGGGGAAGGGATGAACCAGGGGAGAGAAGAGGAGGTGAAATTAAAAGGGGGAAGGGTGAGGAGGAGGTGAAAATGAAGGAACACATCTGTTTGGTGACTATGGCATTTTAAATATCATATTCAAACTCTTTAGTTATAATCCTTCAACACAAAAGTCTTTTTGTTCAATATTAGTTTCAGCTTGTACTGATTTGGTCTAACCTCCGATGTCTGTGATCAATGTCAGAAAGAGGGATGAAATAATAACAGCTGAGGGAGATTTTTTTATTTGTTTTCTGGTGTACTGATTAATGTTGCAGACAGTCCACAATCAAATTCTTTTTTCTAAGCAATAAACTTGACATTTTATGTTTGTTGCATACTACATGTAGCTGCATTGTAGTATAGCTTTTAATAGTATTTGTCCATGTAGTATATGAGCTAGAAACCTTCCCTTCTCAATTTACAGCCAATTACTCCCCACAGGGATGTGACACATTTCTCAAAAATCTGCTTTCGTCTTGTCTTTGCTCTGTTTTGTATTGGAAATATGAGGAAATTGGCTTCAAGATTTTCAAAAAATGCATTTTGGAAAGCTAATAAAATCTAAGAATGAAGGTCGACGAAGAGGATGAGGAAAAGGAGGGGTGATTTAAGCTCTTTGAGTTCTGAGGGAAGATGGGAAAACAGGCTTGGTTTAAAAGGTCCTAACAGTGATTCAGATATCATCTTAGCAAACAACTGAACGGATGGGAGGAAGGAGAAGATGAAGGGGGGAGAATGGGGAAAGAGTCTGATGTACAATCAGGGATCTCCTTCAATTGAACTGTGTCTGTCTGCAGATTACTTTTTGAATTTATTCTTCCTTGGCAACACCTTGTCAGTGACGTTGCCTAATCTAGAAATTCAACAATGATTCACAGAATTTGTTAATCATGATTTTTCTTCTGTGGAAATTACAGCAACGTCTACCAGAGAATAGTGTGATTTTTAAACCTGTTGAAATGTGAGCTGGTTCTCTAAACAAGAAAGCATATCTGGGCCACCTGCACCACTGCGTTGGTGGAAATACTACAGGGTCAATAGTCAAGTTGTCTTAAAAAACAACTGCAGACATGAGTTTTGTAGAACTCTTCACTTGTTTTTTTTCTACATCACTCTAGGAGTTGTAACATCAGTGGTGTTAATTACAGGTATCTGCAGTTTCTCGTTAAAGAGATATTTTTGAATATTGAATGTTGCGCATTTTTGTTACATCTTCTGTCTAAAAGTTCTCATCTGAGGGGGCTCAACATGAACTTTTTGAGTTTCTTTTTCTTTGGAACCTTTAACTTTCACTTGTCCAGCCATAGAAGCCACTAGTCTGGGGTAAAAATGACAGAAATTCAGTTGAATTGAATTTGAAGAAATCAGATGGAAAAAAATGATTTTGTCCCAGACTAGGAGACAGACAGACAATGTCGAGCCCTGTCATCTGTATGAAGCATTATGCAAGGCAGTAATCCTTCCAATGCAAAGATTTAGGTGGGGTGATTTGTTAAAGGTGATGCATGGTCCCAATTTGTTTGATCTTCATTTTTAATTGATGCTGCGATCTTTTACTGCAGTGACTGGACACATTTCCTGTGATGTTTATTTGATGCTGGATGCTTTGGTCAATTGTAAATAATGACATTCTCATATGCCATTTATATTCATGTTTTCTTAGCCTTGTGAGGCTAAATAACACACATTTATTTTTATAGTCATGTAGTGGATTGTTCAAAGTAAACAGTCTGTAACTGTGAGAAAAGTAGTGAGTTGCTAAAAATAGTGAAAAGTGTAGCAAGTCGCATTGCAGGAAAGGGTGAATTGCACCCGACATTGTGTTGCAAGGTGAAGACTGAGCCAGCTGTCAGGAACTTCCTTAAATACCACTGAGACACACTGCTCTATCATTTCTTGTTTGTGAAAGTAGTTTGTAGCTGACAAACAACATTTAATAGCTACATTTTAAAGTAATACCGTTCACACTACATTTTAGATGCATGTTTTCATGGTAATCAGGCCTGAAGACAGGAACTGAAGTATGTGTGTTCGCCCCTGAAGCTTCCTCTGTTTTCTTATTTCCTAGTTTCTCATGTCATCCTCAGTGCAGATGGGTATTTATGTATCCATTCAGTGCTCAGGAAAGCAAATGGCTAAATTAGAGCTTGATGTAAAGAGGTCAAATAGAGCCAACAATTAGGGCTGGGCAATAAAACAATACAGATTAATTATCGCAAAATAACTTTTCCTCTATAGAAATACGGGACATGGTCAATATAAAGTCAACAGAACTCGTTCAATCCATGTGTTGACAGACAATATGAAAGGCCAATTATAATGAGAATAGCGCCACACCGAGCCAATCATGTGGCTGGAATAGAGTTACGGCCATGTTGGGTCAGGTTGACGCACACAGCACAGAGCATAAGATTTGTCAATCCTATATAACTGTCTCTCCCTGCCATCACTGTGAATTAATGACATAAAAAACTGAGCATAAAATAAAGCGTTGGTTGGTTGGTTGTCACTGTTACCCTGCTGTTACACCCACTAATCATTTCTTTGAGTCCTGAGGAGGGAGATTAAATTTAGACTGTTGCAGTAGTTTGAAATGTTGTAAGTATCAGTAGAGTATCAGGTATCCAGGCTGGATCAGTTTGCCACCTCAGTCGTCATCATCACCACCATCATGAAGAACATGAGTCTAACGTCACTGACCCTGTAGTCACACATGAATGTGCTGAATAAAGACATTGAGGGGTAAATACGTGACCTGGTTGCTCTTGCTTTTCAACTCCTGATGTCTGATACTGGCATGCAGTTACATAGTCAGTGTCACAAGGTGTCTATATAGGTCTCTATCTATACAAATATGTTAAATATTATAGGAATTAGTTAAATTTCCACTTAAATAATCATTTAGCTAATTAAGGGTGAAAAAATACTGAAAATAACCTTACTACAAGTTTTTAATAGATATATATACTCACATTTTAGAAGTCTGAACCCTGTTTGGCAGTTTTGCCTGATGAGCAGATATTTGTTTTTTTTTTTATCATTTCAGCTCTAATGCAGTTTTTATTTAATGAACAGTGAAAGTTTGAATCAGTCTTCCAAGCAAAATTGGGTTTCTCCAGAAGTTAGAGACTATTTGTTCATTTTAAGGACAAATAGTTTTCATACTGGTATTATGTGGTTTTCTTCTGGTATATTTTTACACAGTTTAGACATCACATGGTTTCTCCTGCACAGGGGAATTTTTGGTACCCCCCTCCCCAAGGAGGTTTTAGCCAAAGTCAAAGAAAACAATCACTAACACTGTGATAGAATATTATTTTCACAAGTTTTTTTTCTTTTTATTCAGCTTTCATTTACACAAGCTTAATAAACATTTTGGCTTATCAGATATTATAGAGTTCTGTCCTCAAAAGTACAGCAGACTCATTGTTTATACCGATGACTCTTACCTGCCCATTTTGAACCAGGAAAAACTCCAAATTAAAAGTCTTACATTTTATCTAAGATTTCAGATTCGATGTAGTTTTTAGGATTCTCCTTAGCTCATCTTTTCTGACTTTCCCAAAAAGCCCTGTGTTGTTCAGTGTGGTAACAAAGTCCAACAAAAAAAAAATGTGTCAGGTATGGCATGAAGAATGTCTTTATTAAAGGTGCCAGTCACAGTAGTTTACCTATACTTATAAGTTTGTTCATCTCTTTCTTTCTTCAGCATACCTCCCTGTCGGCCAGCCGCTCAGAGAAGGGTACGGGCTGGTCAAGCCGCTCACTTGGTGCCAGATGTCGTAACTCCATCGCCTTGTGTTCAGATGAACAACCACACATTGGAAACTACCGACTGCTCAAAACCATCGGCAAAGGCAACTTTGCCAAGGTTAAACTGGCGCGACACATATTGACCGGTAGAGAGGTGAGTTCAAAGAAACAAGAAGCACAGAAAAAAACCAGATAATTTTCACACTGAAGGGAAGTCAAGCACAATGGCTTATATGAGGCTAAAGGAAAAGAGTTTAGGAGTTGTAGCTGAAGTAAAATCTGCAGATCCCTGTATCACAGTCAAGGCCTTAAGTCCTTTGAAGAAAGACACTTGTGTTTTGTGTGTGTGTGTGTGTACATCTGTGTGTTTAAATACACTGTAGCCTTTGTTCTCATAAAACCCTTGACCTGCATCAGCTCAGTTGATAACTCAAGGCTCAAGAAACTTTGTGTGTTTGCCACTGGCTCAGTCATGTGATAGCTGTTGTTTTCTACCCACATAAAGCAGAAGAGAGTCACATATGGTGGTTTAAAGTGGAAGTGTGATGCAGGTTTGCCCGGGTCAGCACATGTTGTTAAACCTCTTGTTTTATTTAGTAGATTTTAGCTTCTGTGTCTTTTCTATGTTGTAAAACATGGTGTACATGGAACTCTCTGTCCTCACTACAGTCTGTTTTGATTCAGATGTGTTTTCTCATTTAAGACTAATGGATTGTTTTGTGTTTGTTGGCAATATCATCTAATGCTAAAGATTCTTCGAATTCTTCTAGTTCAGGGTTTATTTAGTCCAGGAGCTGGACACCTAAACATAGTTTTCAGTAGCCATCAAATGTCAGAAAGGTAGCCATATTCAGTATGGACACTGAAGTAGTTGATAATAAATACAAAACAGCTCAAAAAACAGCTAATTAATTGATTTAAAAAATAAATAAAATAACAATGACCAATTGCTTTAATAATTAATCATTAAGTCAGGTTTCAAACATAAATAAATTTTTTTTAAGTATGTGTTCTCAGTTGTGAAGGTTTACTGCTCTTTTGTGACTGTTTTACTTTTAAAAAATACTTTACATAAAAAATTAAACCCTTTGAATATGAATAGAAGCACCCCCTTTTTGAAGCTTCAGATACAATGCCTATAAAAAGCCAAATTATATTGACCATTATTTCATTTATTAAAGCAATAAAAGGGTGCAACATCCAAGGGGGGGTGAATACTTTTTATAGGCATTGTATTTGTTCAGATTTTCAGTCAAGATTTTTTTTTTTTCCACAGAAATTAGCCAGTTTTTGGTGGGTAAGTGTGATAAATTCTCTTAATCTATATTGTTTTTGTTTGTTTATTTTTCTGTCTTTTTTCTCCCAGGTTGCAATAAAGATCATTGATAAAACACAACTCAACCCAACCAGCCTTCAGAAGGTGAGTCACATGTTACTTTGTGAACCTGTGTGCATCAGTTTAATGAGTTGGCCCCTTAACTTTAAACTGCACTCTAGCTTTAATTCTTGTATTGTAAGTGCAGCATTAGTAAACTTTTTTTTAAATCTTTTTTTATGCGGTGTCCTCTATGTGCTTTTGTGCATTTGTGCTGACATGTTGTTGCCTTAAATTAAAACCCTCAGTTGACCCTTGCATGCTGTAGTCATCTGACCTTTTACCTCTTGGTTGTTATGTGGTTAAGATCTGAAAAAAAACACACAAAAGCAACAGTTCAGGGAGAATTTAAGTGCTGAGACAACTGGGTTGGTTTTGTCAGTGGTTGCAGTGAAGAGTCCTCTCTCTATCTTCAGCTCTTGCAGTGCTACTTGATAAAAGGCTTGCCTGTCCAGTTTTATGGGTTATTTAAATCTTTTGTGAACTCAGTATAGTAGATTCATTCCATGAAGCTGGTGAAGCAGTGAGTTCTGCTTTGTGTCATTGTCATGCATCCACTCAGTCCTCCAGAACAAAGCCGGACAAAGACTTGGAGTAACGTACGTCACTGTATGCTTGTCTGGTGACATTTAGGGTTATGTATTAACTACATGCGTTGCATTTGTGGCCTTAATGAGATTAAGCCCTTTCCTGTCTGAGCTCAGCCTGCTGCATCTATTTGTGTTTTTGTGTGCAGTGCATGTGTTAATTGAGCGCGATATAATGAAACAAAATCGACCGCTGCCTCAGGGCTGCATGCTGTTTTCAAGCAGTGAAAGTTGCAGTATCTTTTCATTCAGCCATGATGGTGGAACGCTCACTCCTTTAAATAATACAGCACTGAAATATTAATATCTTCATTGAGTGTTTGATTTTCTTTTCTTTTGCTGCATGGGACAAACCTTGTGACGTTATTGTGGTGGTCTTTTTTTCATCCTGTAATTCCAGGTTAACCTCTCTGATAGTTGAGGAATAAGTTAATTTAACATTATTCACTGGAGCATAGTATCATAACTCCACTGTTACAATATCTTAACATGAAACACTAAAGCTTGACTGGGTAGTTGCTGTGACGTGTTAATAAAGTGAGAATTTTCACCATTTACTAACTAATGAGCATACCCCGAATAATCCTCCTTTCTGACTCCAGTAATGACCTTAATTTACAACATGAGCTTCATGTTTTATTCAATAAAACCTGAAAGTCATGACTGAGCCCATAAATCATCAGGAAAGTGTTTAGCAAGGTCACAGAGCAAAGTAGCCGAGGGCTATTTTTCCATAGATTTCTATACAACTGCAGGTGTTTGTGTAACCAGAGGAATCGCCCTCTGCTAGCCAGTAAAAAGAATGCAGGTTTAAAACGCTTAGGTGTTGGCTTCATGTTCAGATCCAGAGGCTACGTCCATATTTTTCACTGTCTATGCATTTTCCAAATGATAAGGCTAGACTGTGGTTTAGACAGTCAGTTCAGTTATTGGTTGCATCTAGTGCTAATATGCTGTTTTCACATGTGAACTCCAGATAGTGGCAGGTAACTCAGGTCAGAAGCTGTGCTTTCCCACATGTAGCCCACAGCAGCAGATAGTTAGCATCACATCCTTTCTCACTAATGGAAACAGTTTGATTTAGGGTGCATTTTGGGACCACTCACTTGCTGTGAATTCACCAGACAATTATTTGCTATATTCTCACATGAGCTCAATCAGACAACATATGGACTTTGTAGTATGAAGCTGGCAGGTTAAAAACAGTTTAAAGTCTGGTCTCAAAGCGTTGGGCTTTTCTCACATGCGCCTCTGCCATTTAATGTCTAGAGAAAAACAGGGCTGCAGTGCATGTGTGAAAACGGCTTAATTAAATGCTTGTAATAAAAAGAAATACAATGGATACTATAAAAAATACTATGGGTTGCAAAGCATGCTACTATTTTTTGTTTGTTTTGTTCCAGAAATGTTAGTTGGTTAAAGTTCTTATTTATTCATCTTCAGACATCTCAAACAGAAAAACTTTTAAACAGACTCAAAAAGCAAAGCTGTACCACAAGCTTTTTTTTCCCATGTTTGCATCAGGTTTTTTCCATCTGTTCTCTTTGTCATTTTAACCTTGCGTATTTGTGTGATAGGCTCACAGTTTTAGGAACAATTAAACAAGGGATTTCTTTGTACAGCCTCAACCCTGCTGACCAAACTTTGTCCTTGTCTGATTATGACTTTACTTTATCACCCACTTCACAGCAAAAAGCACACTCTATCACCTCATCCAGATCAATGCTGCACCACATACACACATATGCAGCAGGCCTATTGATGAATTCTCAGCTGGTTAGGTAACTAGTCCAAGCTAGGTTTGACTCAACTGATAACACAAAGTTGGGTTATTGATGACGTATGGCTGTGCGACTATTGTGCACCTGGCCTAGATACCGGCCAGGATGACTGATTGATTACTTTGCTTCTCTGACTGTCAACAAAATGAAAACATACATTTGTAAGTTTGTAAGTAAAGTTAATTGGCATCCCAATCCAACCCTACAATTTTCAAGCCTCTTTTCAGTAACTCCTCTCTTTAATTCCCTATCTTGACATCTTGTTTCACCTTGAAATGTCATCAAATAACATCCTGAAGATGACATTTCATGATGGGTAGAGATACAGTAAAGGCAATTACTCTGTGAAACATTTCCTGACAGAAATCTGTGAATTTTCTTTTTTTTTTTTGCAAAAATGTACATTATTTGTAATTAAATGACATCCTTAATAGCAAAAACTGGTATAAAATAAATCATTTTATTACACTGCTGGTGATTTTCCTTTTTGCCTCTGACTAAAACCCTTTTTCTGGGGGGTGTGCAAATAATTCCTCAATGCAGTAAAAAGACCCTGGGTGAATCTGGGGGATAAATTTGTCTGTTGTGTGTGTCCGCTGGGAACACAGACAGTGCTTTGCTGAACAGCAGTCATGAGAGTGACCGAGTTTTTCTCAGAACATAATTTGCCTTCGATTCCAGTGGTGATATGCTGACTTAATCACACTGTTAATCTGCTCTTCAAGTGTTTGTGGTCTTGGTTTTATCAGGCGTGGTTCAGAGCTGGGTGTGTGTATTCTGCAGCCTGTTAGTGGTGTAGTGCTGCATAGCGCAGCTGTATCAGGGCAGGGGCTGCCAGTTACGTCCTGTCCTGTCAGCATTATTGTAGTTGGTGTAGGACACTATGCATGCTGCCAGGTGACACTGTCTCTCTCCATCTCTTTATCTGTTTCTGTCTGCCACATTTCCTCTCACTCACTGCCTGTCTCTTTTTCCGGATATCACTTTTTCTGTAATCTCCAAACTCAGGCTGAAAAACTGTTAAATTTCATTATACGTCAATTTCGATGTTATATTTAGATAAAATAAACTGATTCACCCTAAAGCTCCAGCTTATAAAATTTTTATAGTCATTTCAATTAATCCATAACATGCCAAACTTTATTTCAGTTGGTCAGTTGTTGTGTTGTTATAATGTAAATAATTTAAATTTGAATGCTTTAAATGGCTTGTTTTTTCTGCCCAACAGAACTCCCAAATAATGATTCTTTTTTTTTTGGCACACTAACTTAACATATTTAATGAAGCCATATAAAATTTTACTGTTATTTTTTCCAAGTTACAGGTCCTTATAATACATAGGGGTAGGATGTTTGGTGCTTGTTAATTTGTGTAATTTTTCTCTGCGTTCTTGACCCCTCATAACTTCCTAATTACATTAGATATCCACAGGAATCAAAATGTATGTAAAAAAGAGACACACCCTTAGGAGTTTTTTACCCAAAATACACTTTTTGAAGTTTTCCCCAGTGAATTCTCAAAGACAGATAAAACATGAATCTGAAGAGGTCAAGTGGGAGGCATGGATTGATTTTCTATAGAATGGCACATAAAACAGAATAAGCATGTTATATTTGGCAGTTTTCCATTATTTTTATGGATAAAACAGAATTGTATTAGCTGAATAATGTGGTTCAGCAGGTTACATGGTGGTTTAAGATCGCTGAATATCTGAGTGAAAATAGAACATATCAGAACATTGTCCAATGTATCATCCTTTAAAGGAAAACAGGAAATTAAAGCAGCCATAGCTCACAGTGAAGAATATTTGTCAACATTAATCAGTCTTTTGTCTTTCATGGAAGATTGATTGATTTGCTTTAGTGTACCTAATGGAAAAGCAGACAATTTGCATTTTAATTTTCACTGCATTAATATTCAAAAGTTGTAGTCTTCACAGTTGAGTTGAAACAGAAACACGCACCAGCTTCTTCCAACTCTTTAATTCTCTCCACGAAAGCTCTTTGCTTCATCTTGGTCTTCTTTGCTGCTCACACTGTTGTCCCTCAATCTATGTTTTGTCAACTGGAGCTTTATGCCCGACTTACCTCCCTCTTCTCCCCACTGCTCCACTTTCTCTTTTTTCCACTCTTCGTCATCTCTTTATTTTGTTCTCTTTACTGTAACACTGCGCCCCACTTTTCCTGCCTTTCTCCCCAGGCGTTGTGTTGCAGTAGTAGCTTTACTGTAATCACAGCTGTACTCTCTGCCATCTGTAGCTCTACAGCACACTTCTTAAAACTACAGGGACACAGACACTGTCAGGTTATGAGCCTTCTAAAAGCATACTCTGCTTCTAGAAAACTGCCAAATTTCCACTTTCACTTACAGCTGACATACAACAGATCCACCACATGATTGATGCAGCCATGACAAAGGGGAAATCAGATTTCATCAAAATCAGACACATATCTGCCTAACTATGTGAAGTGGCATTGAAATATTAATGTGTAGTTAGGCAAAACAAAGAGTAATTTAAAAATTTTACACACCACTTTTAAAACATTAAATGATCTTGTTCCAAGGATTGCTTAGACCCTTATATACCAGGGCATCTACTTACTATGTGATAATTTCCTTTTTTTGTTATTATTTGCTGGTTTCTTTTTATAATTTCTGCTTTTCTTTGTTCTTTTTTTAAAGTTTTTTATTTTTTTTAGATGTTTTAAAATATTTTAGTTCCTCTCTGTGGAGCATTTTGTAGCCTTGTTAAGAAAAGTGCTATATAAACAAAGTTTATGGTTATTGTTATTATTATAAATCCAGGTATTATCTTCTGTTGTTGTACAGGAAGACTGTGGCATTCAGCAGAGTGCAAATCTCTGCCAGTGTTGCTTCTCTGCAGAGCTTTTCCAAATTACAAAGCTACACCCTCTGTAAACAGTTTGTTTTAGTTCAGGATTCACCTTTGGGTGTTTATTATCTTGGAAGAGATTGTATAATGAGATGGAAATCATGATGCCTGACTAAGTGTAGCAAAAAATTTACAGACATTTAAAACTGCAGGAAAAGACACGTTTTTCCAATGATTTTTAGATGAATCTTCTTGTAAGTTTTTGGCAATAAATTCCAAACAGTCTTGTGTTTGTGTTCATATCTTTGAGCTCTAATAGCAACATACAGGACCAAATGTTATTGTGCTCTCTTCCCCTGTGGTGTGTGTCTGCCAGACTATGCAGGGCCCCATAAAAATCTTGGTGTTACTTTGAGAACAGGATAATTTTGCAGGCAGCCACCCAACTTTGTGTGTGCGCATGAAAGTAAAGTGACTGTTAGGGCATACACGAAAGAGTTTGGGTCACTATCTAATGCTGTGAAGTGTGTTTTGTCCCTTGCCCAGGCCCCTTCAGCCAGGAGCTAAATTCCAGACAGGCAAACAAAAGAGAACGTCATGTTGGGATGGGGAAAGGGGGAGTGGCTTTGGGGGCACTGGTGCAGGAGCAGGGACCCTAAGAAAGACAAGATACAGAGCACAACTGAAGACAACAGACTGTGTTGGTATAAGACTACATGTGTTATAACAAGCAGATAAACCCACAGTCCAAAACACTCTCTGCTCTGCCTTTGTATGCATGTGTAATGCCATTATCTAGATTGCTACACAGCATATTGTCCCTGCGTGGGTGTCTGGGCATAATCATATTGTTGCTGCTGTATGCATTGTTGTTATTATGCCGGTCTGTGATGGGAATAATTGGACAATAAAGGCACAAGAGGGCGGGCAGACCAAAAGCAGAAGGTTTTCTCACAAGTGCTCTCCCTCCCCTTACTGTTTCTGGTTTAGACAACATCTATAAAACTGTATGTCTCTGTTTTTATTAAAGCTGAACCAGGATTCCTGTGATCTGGGTCAAACACCAGGCAGTAAAAGGCCAGAATTAAACTCCAGCTACTCTTCATTAATGATTCATCTTCTCTTATCAACAACCCTGAGAGCTCCGATTACTGCCGTGAATGGGGGGATTGGGAGGTGTTCATTTAGTAGGAGTTGAGTGGGAGCTTTTCCTCCTGGATGATACGCAAGGTCAAACATGTATGCAAATGTTCCCCGGTAATAAGCAAAAGAGGCAAAACCCTTTAGTACTGCAGCTTATTAGACTGTCCTAAAACAAGACAAAAACTGTCTTAAAGCCTTAAACCGTGCTAGAGAAGCAGCCATGCATGCTGAAGGGGTTCATTAGCTGCAGGCTTTTTCTCAGATGTTTGACCACATAAGTTTAATTTGAAAAGTCTTTGGCCATTCACTTTATCAGGTCCACAATTCAGATTGTTTGTAGACATGTTTCGTTATCCAGATTTGGAATTATACAATTATTACGCAATTATTGGTATTATTATTATTAATTTAGCTCATGCTTTTTGAACTCATTTGTGCTTAATGGGATCATTATTGATTCTTTGTGAATAAGAATAAGAGTAAGAATAACTTTATTGATCCCAGAGGGAAATTCATTTGTCTGACAGCTCATCTGCTATTTGTATTGAAATTGTAAAGCCTGATGGCTGTGGGTGCAAATGATTTTGTTCCATAAAGATGTTATAAAGTGGGTGATCAGAGTTGTTCAGGATGGCTTCTAACATCTTTAGTGTGCATCTTTCCACCACCTCCCCCAGCGTGTCCAGTCTGGCTCCAATCACAGAGCCAGCTTTCCTCACTAGTTTGTCCAGTCTCCTTGCATCCTTGTTTCTGATGCTGCCTCCCCAGCAGACTGCAGCATAGAACAGCACACTTGCCACCACAGACTGATAGAACATCTGCAGCATTTTACTGCACATGTCAAGAGATCTTAGTTTCCTTAACAAAAAGAGGCGACTCTGCCCCTTTTTGTATAGTTTGTCTGTATTCAGCGACCAGTCTAGTTTATTATCTAGGTGTAAACCTAGATATTTATATTTTTTATCGGAAATCTGTCATTTCCTTCGTCTTAGAGGTGTTCAATATGAGGTTGTTTTTGTGACTCCAGTCGCTGAAGGCTTTTACAAGATCCCTATATTCAGATTCCTGTCCATTCCTGATACACGCCACAATGGCAGTGTCAT
>VUQS01043501.1:0-34382 GCA_015108495.1 Heterochromis multidens
CCTCCAAGTCTGAGGCCATGGTCCTCAGCCGGAAAAGGGTGGAGTGCCCACTCCGGGTCAGGGATGAGTCGCTGCCCCAAGTGGAGGAGTTTAAGTATCTCGGGGTCTTGTTCACGAGTGAGGGGAGCGGGAGATTGACAGATGGACTGGGGCTGCGGCTGCAGTGATACGGACGCTGTACCGGTAAAAGCGTCGTAAAAGCGAAGCTGAGCGTAAAAGCGAAGCTCTCGATTTACCGGTCGATCTACGTCCCTACCCTCACCTATGGTCACAAGCTTTGGATAGTGACTGAAAGAACAATATCGTGGATACAATCGCAAGATCACGGAAATGAGCTTTCTCCGAAGGGTGGCTGGCCTCTCCCTTATAGATAGGGTGAGGAGTTCAGCCATCCGGGAGGGGCTCAGAGTAGAGCCGCTACTCCTCCACATCGAAAGGAGCCAGTTGAGGATGCTGATGTTTAGTGGTGTGCTGCTTGACCTCTTGCACAGATGTCTGCATCAACTCTGGAAAATTGCGCTGATGATTTATCACTGCTTTGTTAGATTTTCAAAACTAAACTATGGATTCAGAAAAAGAAACAAATTGTTGAAATCTACTCAATATTTGTAGTCCTACACATAACTGATGATGAAAGATACAGATAAATTCAAAGCAACTCCACTAACTTTGTTTAAACCTTGTGTTTGTCTTTCCTCTCTTGCATGGTTTATCTTTTAAACACACCACTTGGGGTGGCATCCCTCAAGGATTTAATTTTTCTATTCCTTGAGTTGGTGATCATTTGTCAGAGGAATGTCAGTGTCTGTTTGGGAAACCTACATATGCAGTTTCAGTTGCTTCTGTGTTTAATTTTTAATTGTGTATGTGTACATATACTTAAAGTACAGCATGTGTGTGGGTGTTGTAAGTGTGGATGGGCATGTCTTATACAGTATATGTATTAGCAAATGCGCCTGGAAGGCCCATTAGAAATTCCACTTCCATATGTCCCTCATATATTACTCAGGGGAACGATCTTATTAAAGTGAATCAAACTTAACCTTGCAGGCAAAGGATTTAAATAGATCTTAATACTGCTGTAGTGTGGTCATCTTACTGATAAATAACTTTGTGCATTTAATACTTTGCCACATTATGTATATTTTAGAAGGTCGATTATGTAGGGGCATTGTCCGTTTCACTGGCGGTGAAGCAGTTTATTCAGATAAAAGGTCATTTTGAAGGCATTCATGCAGTCAAGGTCTCCCTTTTGATTGCTTTCACTGATTTCCTGATGTAGAGCAGGCCATTGTGCTGTACATGGATGATGCTATTATCACAGATACATTAAACATGAGCCATGAGCCAGGCACTGGAATAAAATGGAACAGATGGTAAGCATATTTTGAGCTGAGCCAGAATGAATAATTCCCCCAACTGATGACACAGCAAAGCCTCAACAGCTTTGAAAACTTCTAAATTGTTGTGAGAGAAGTTTTAGTTTATATATTTGAGTGATTTATTTATTTTTTTGGCTAGATGTCAAAAACCTTGGAATAACAGCTTTTTTAAGAGATGCTTTTGACAGATTGAAAATGCAAAACGTGTTAAAGTATGGAAATTATGAAAGAACACAGTGAAAAAAATTGCAAGAGCAAAATACTAATTCTCAAACCGATTCCCTCTAGTTTTATTCCTCCTCTCACTGTGATGATCTTCGGTTTACCTTTGTAAACAAGCTGTTGCTGTGTGTGACATTCTCCTTTTACAGCAGCTTAGCTTTCCAGGTCCAGATGCCGGATGTTTGTCCTTGAGGGGACAGTTGCCCTCAGACCTACCTGTCAGTTTAAATAAGAGGTGGCAGGGCACTTTGCAGTACATTTCCTCAAAGTACAGAGGTTATAACCCATTTCAAAAAAGTAATAACAGACTTTTTTTCTGCAGTGAGAGTTGTATGTTTTTTAAATTATTATGCATGTATGACTTCTTTCACTGGAAATCCTGGTTTTTGTCACTCCAATGGTCACTGGGGTGACCTTTTTACTATCCACAATTTGCTTTAGCTCACCACTGTCCATAAATCACAATTCAGACCTAATAGCTCAGTCTTGTTTTGTCTGCACAGCTTACTTCTGTCTTTTTTCTTAGTGATGATCATCTTTAATGGTAAGGCAGTCCCACCAACCCATGGTGGTCATTAGTTCTGTAGCATGGGATTATTTTTCATAGCAAAGTTGTTGTTTTGTTGGACTGCATCATTCATTACAGTTACTGAATAATTTATTCTATCTGAAAAGTAGCCCATAACTGAATCTAGCTTTCAAATGCAATCCTGTGAAAGCTATCAAATTCACCCACTTTCGACTTCATTGCCTCCAGCTAGTGTCCTCCCCATTATACCCCAATTAAGATTGTTTCTCCCTGTTATTACTTCCAGTATGAATCTAAAAATGAAATACAGGGAAAGGAAAGAAGGGTCAAATGTAAGTTTGAGTAAATCAGTTAGCTGTATAAAAATAAAACTCCTACACCCCCCACAAGAGATTTTGTTTTTAATTGACAGGCAAGTCAGTCAATCAGTTATCTGGATGTAAACAGACGAAGGCTTCTTTTTCTCTTCTGTCTCTACGGTGAGCTTTCTATTCTACTCACTCCATAAGTCATTAATCCATTTAACTGAAGTCAAGCTGAAAGGCATGTTTTCCTTTTCATGGCCCTCACGTGTTGAAAAGTGGCCTTACCTTCCTCAGCTCATGTTAATCTTTATCGTCCTTCCTCTTGTCACCTATTGATCTTACCAGTCCTTCAAAATAACAATTGGGGAAGAAAATTAAGCTCTTGTGTGCTTACATGACCCTGACAAAAAGGAAGACAGAGGGGGGACAGAAAATAGTTCTTCATTCTGCAACATTTAGTCCAATCAGCTTCCTGAGGCTGAATGCCGAAGGGTGGTTTGGCTCCCGCGGTGAAGGAAAGTGGAGGCTGTAAGCCTGCTCCATTCTTCTATAACATCAAAAATGCATGGGAGTAAAGTGCATTATGAATTACATGCAGGGCTATGTCTAACAAATTCATATAGCCAATAAACACATGGCTATTCAACATCTCAGTATAACTGGCATCTTCATCACATTCAAACATCTGGGGTGGATTAATAGTGTTTCTTAAAAGAGAGTCTGCTTTAAAAAATACCCTGAAGAGACACAAATGTGACATTTGTTGCTATATATAAGTGTTTGGTTTCTTGACAAGAATGTATACGTTACCAGCTGGGCTTCTTTAACGGTAATTTGATTCCTGCCTTTTTATCTGAAATTAACACATTTTAGAGTAGAAAATAGGTGAAAGAACTCAGTGCCGATGCATAAATTCTGCAGTAATAGCATATTAGCAAACAGCCAAGTGTTTGTGTAAAGTGAACAACAGAGTTTTTTGGCAGCATGTAAACACCTTACTACCTGGGGATGAGTCCAACACTGTTTACAACCAAAGTAACAAATGGAACACAGTGTAGTCTCCTGAAATATTCATCCCAAAGCCACAGCAGACACTGCAATGGCAGAGAAAAGACAATGATGAAGTGAATGACCAACAGCAGGGCAGAGACTTTGCTCAGTCAAGTGAAACCACCCTTCAGTCTACTCTGGGTTTTACTCCTGCTGCTCAAAACGGAGAGAAATCATCAGTCAGCACCTCTTTCCTATAGAAAACATGCAGTGTGCAAAATGAATCTACGCTTACATTAAAACATGTTAAGTTGTGGAAACATGCAGATGCAATGTATTCTGGTTGCAGTTGCTAGGTAACAAGTGTTTCACGGGGAAACCCTCATTATGAAGTGTTTAAAATGCGTCATTAATTGCTAATGTGCAGATAGAAGTATTTGAACACTAATCTTGAAAACTAGTACAGCACACAGCAATTGATTGTGTGGCTCACATGCTTTGCATACTTTTCTAAAATGATCCAAGCATTGCTCACAAATTGCCTTTGTGAATTTAAGTCATATTCCAGACAAATGATTTGATGGGGTACTGTATTGTGTGCTGGATCAAAAGCCTTTATGTACTCTGTGACATGCTTGCAGTGGAACAGAGGCACACAGTTATGTACAATCTCTTTCTCATAGCTCTACACTTATCAAACAGTTGCCTCCACAGCCACAGAGCAGAGGATGCAGCCGAGAATCTGCCACCCTCGTCTGAACAGGCTTATTTTTAGCAGGCATGGATTGTGAGAGAGCACTTGTTTTATTTCAGTCCTACTGGCTGTGCCTGAAGCACCACAATTATTTGGTGCCCTTCGAGTATGCAGTCATTTTCCTCAAGCGTACATCCACCACATGGATGGACAAAAGGTGGCAGGTTTTATGAATCCTGCCATCCTCTCTGAGAGCTGTTCATTGCAGCTTTCAAAAGCATTCCTCATGGCTAGTTCCTTGGATAAAGTCAATTTTTTTGCCTTTCCTTTGTCCTTTTCTTCAACAAGTTAAACGCAGGGTAATGTGTCCACTACTGACTTAAGCAGTTCCCACATTAAAATCTATTTATTCTAGTTTTCTTGCTTAAAGGCACAAAAAAGCAAAAGGTATACTCTGGGCATTAGCATTTCAAATGATTATTTTGTCCCAAATTACTATAATTTCCACTGTGAATCACATTTGGCGTCTCATAGCTAAAAAAAATAATAATAATAATCCTTCACTGCCGATGCTCTAAAAGCAATAGTTTTGGCAAAGGAGGGCAACAGTTGCTTACTGATCTCAAACAAACATGAAATGGAAGGGAGCAGATAAAGCGAGCATCAGGCAAACAGGCTCAGTATTCTACAGAGAGTGGGCTTGGTGTGATGTGTCCTACTCAGCTCCTTTTCCCCTGTGCTGTTGGCGACTAAAGCAGAGATGGATTTTGACTCAGGTGCAAACTGAGCTGTTTTGCAGACGCCCACACCAGCCCGTTATCGTACAAATACAATACACCAGAGACAAGGCATCTGTTGTGGCTTTTTGTGTTCGTGTGTGTGTGTGTGTGTGTGTGTGTGTGTGTGTTTCAGGGTGTAGGGTTAGTACGGAGAGATGTGTTTGCATGTCCGTGAGAATGAGTGTGTTTAAAATGATGGAAGACAGATGATATTGTAGATTTTTTTAGCATCACTTGCTCTTTCCACCTTCTGTTATCTTTTTTTATTTATTTATTTATTTTATTTTCAACAATACACTTCAGAAAAAAAAAGAAGTGGTGGGTTATGGACCCTTTGTAAATGTATCGCAGTATGCTGTCTCGACAGAACTTGCATTAGGCTGTGGCAGCTGTTTCCACACCGAATTATCAAACCTATTTGTATTGCCAGGAGAGGAGCTGAGGGATAAAGAGGCAAAGTGTAAATGTAAAACAAGTCATGACAGAATCTGACAAGAGACAGAAATATTCTCTATCCCCCTCTGGTGTTCTCTTTTACACTCTCTCAACCATTTTAATCTCCCCCTTAATACCATCCCTTCCAGACTCAACTTTGATCACTGTCATTTTGCAAACTTACAGGATTGGAAGGATTGAGACGAATGTATTATTCATCCCACACACCAATTCGGCTTTCCTCTGTTGTCTGTAATGCACTTCTCTCATCTCCCTGTCAGTTTTGTCTTTTGTTCACTTTGCTCTGTCGAAGCCTCGTAGGAAGGTACTGATCTTTGGGGATCTGTAATGGACTACAAGGAGGAAAATGTCACAAAGTCACATAAATTTTTTTATTCAGATATTGTAAATAAGTAATAAAATCCTAATTTGCAAGTATATATATTGAAGTATTTACTAGCTAACTAAAAAGAACAAATTATTTATATATTACTAAAATAAAATGTAGACTGAAAATACACATCACTCCCTGAAGCAGTGTCCTCCTTCAGTAGTTTGCCTTGAATTCATGTTCACTGAACAACAGACAGAAATGCCACCCTCGTATTTGTTTCATGAAGCAGATATCATGATCACCTTCAGCTGGCGTAAGCACTAAGCTTCCTAATCCAACTGGCACCTCAGTAAATCACACCCAGAGCTCATGAGTCAGGAGCTACGGCAATAAAGATGAATTGGAAATCACTACGAAGGCCTTGAAAAGTTGATTTACTCTGGCCAGAAGGGTTTAAAACTAATCTGACAATTTGGAGGAGGAGCTCTGTAAAAACACTTGACATTCCAAAGTCTGACTGTCAAGCCATCAAGTTTACGTTTACCCACTGCAGCTAGGCTCATACTGACAAAACTGAATCATATGGACCTGCTGGATTTTCAGTATGCGTTTAAACACAAGAAACTTCCACACCAGTGCTCTTGCTTTAGGAGCACACCTACATCTACTTGCATGTTTGGGGGATAAATAAATGATAAAAGCTAATTTAAAAAAAAAACAAACAAAAGAAAATCCAATAGACACTGAATCAGCTCACTAAGCCTCTGTTTTCCTTCCTCAGTATATACTGCATGCAGTTACCTATGCATGGCAACAAGCGAGGTAGATTTACCACTTGGAGCTTTTCGATAGCAGACATTTTGACTTGCCAGAGCAAAAATAGCACAGGTGAGACTAATTTGGTTTGTGATGGCTCAGTTCCATCAAGTGTCCCATTATGCTATGACTGTGAGCCAGAAAGCACTAATTTTTGATACAATGGGTCCATGGTTTCAGAGAGATAAAGGCAGCCTTCAACTCTTGATTTTTGTCAGCAAAAATGGCAACTGTATATATCATGCAGATATTGTTAGCTGTAAGTAACCAACAATGTAGGTTAAAACTGACCTAAAACAAGTACCAGTTAATACAACTTAAATATGCTCTTAGTGGGGACAGTGCATAAAAGATGGAGTCAAAAGGATGGTATATTTCAATACAGTCCTTTTTAAACAGTGTCTTACTTCACCCTTTATGCATGCAACTTTCCAGCATGGAAACCAGCAGCTACTTCCACCACTAATCTTCTGAAAGTGACAGCCACTTCATGCAGTGGCACAGTGTGTGTAGGTGTGAAAGTGTTTTGAATTCACAACTCAATTTTTACACATAAAACCAAAACAAGTGTGACTTTAAACTTTTCAGTTCTTAACAAATTTATTAGACCACCACCCAGTGTAAGGTTTATGCCACAGCTGCCCTAAATTAACTATATTGGCAATTACTAAAATATATATATTTTTATGTTTCTGTAATGGTTAATAATTGAAATTATATATTTTTTATGTTAAAACATAATTATTGCTGTTATCCATGAATTTTCAAATTTACTGTTTTACAAAAAACCTAAAAAAAAAAATAGTAAAGCACATTTATTATTTTTTTTTATTAAGATGTCAAATTACAGTTATTTAATTGCATGCCTAAACAGAAAAATTAGTTTTAGTGGTTGAATGTTCGTTTTAGTGCTTAAATTCTACTTCTCAGAGAATTACAGTGTGCCGGCTCAAATTTGGGTTTAAAAATGTGAATTCAGTTGTTTATTTGCTTAATAAATAACAATATAATTTTTAGTTTTAAAACAAGTTTTTGACAGATTTCTAAAATATTTGTGTTTTTCTGTTGTGTGACAGGTGGTCTAATAAATTTAAGGATTGTAAATTTGTTGAATTTTGTTGCAGATTGTTGCATGTCCCAGGCAAGAGGTCAACATCCATGACACCTGGAGAAGATTGTTTTTGCAATGCAGAATAGAAATAGAACTATTATTAATTTGATAAGAAAAAAGTAAGATAGCCTGTTTAATTCTAATTAACCCAGGCTGCTTACCTTAAATTTAATTAATACAGAAAATAGAACAATAGAAACAACTTAGTAATGGGAACTTGATTGGAAATGCATTCCCTTGATAAAAAAAAAATCCAGTTTTTCTGAATTATGGATATAATTATCTCAGAAATTCTGAGAAAACTTGTTTTTCTGAATTAACAAGAGACCTTAAAATCCTGAAAGAGCCTCTGTTGACTTGAAAACTTGATTTAATGAGAAGTAATGACCCCCTCCACTTAGTTTAATGCACTTATCTTTTGGTTTAGGTTTGCAACATTGGGATATACAAGCATCTTTGGGTCTTGAGTCAACACATAGCAGCCAGAATGCAATTTAGATGCATCATTTTGTATCCTGAAGCTATATGGGTTCACCTGATCCTGGAATATCAAGCAGACAAACAGTACTATCTTTATTACTAAAAAAACCAGTATCTCCCAATCTTTCCAAATATATCAGGGGTGGAGCCATTATTGCTCATAATAGCTATCAAGTCAAAAGGTATTGAGGGGATTTTAAGCTATCTCATTAATTCAGAAAAACAGAGCACATTTTTGTATTTCCAATTATCTCAGAATTTCTGAGATAATTATGGCAAATCTTTTTTTTTTTTTTCCATAGCTTAGGTTAGGTGGTGGATTGAAATTTCCCCCCCAGAAAACAAAGAGCCAGCATGGAGCCAGCAATCTTAGTTGGTTATGGAGTTAGCTGGTTAAAAAATAATAAATAAATAAAAATTAGATAGCAGTGATTATAACTTTTACTACATCCCCTATTATGTATAATAGGCTATGATTGAAACATTGTTGCTAGCTTAACAGAGTCATTTGTATGCTAAAAATCTTTTGCCCAAATCAATTGGCATGCTTGTCTTCCCAACTATGTATTTTACCTCTTCTTTTTCAGCAATCCATTAGACTGTCTGGATTTTTGTGTGTATGTTTGTGTCACAGAATAGCCATTAAATAGGGCATGTTTCTTTCTCTATAAAATTACATATTAAAAGACAAGAAATTATAGACCAACAATATAACAGTAAAAAGAAACACTGTGAGGAGATTTGTCTCATTTTGCAGTCCTTTAAGCAGTGCAAAACCACCAACAGTTCAGTCTTATGTCGCACCACTCATCATGTGTGATGTGTCATATATCATCCCATCTTGATGCTGGCACAGAGTGAAGTGTTCAAACAGCTAGTCACCATACCATATTTAACTTTGAATGTTCAATGAACTTTCACTGTCACTGTATTTTTTTATTTTTTTTTACCAACACAGTGTTAGATTTGCACATTTCTTGAAGTTTGAAGACTTTCTCCTCTCTTCTGTAAAGACATTTCATTTGGAATAGTTGAGAAAAACAACAGACAATAGAAATTTTGCAGGCAAACTGATACAGTTTGTTTTGTTTGTCTTGTAATCATGTAAGTAATGCCACTTGTTTTCTTTGCCACATGTTGAGTTTGTGTCAGATATTTATCAGTCAAGAATTCTGATGGTAATTATTAAAAAAAAAATCTCTCCAAGACTTTATTTTTCTGGAATGCTAACAAGATTTTCAGAGAAACCCTTTTGCTGCTTCCTACTACAGTCCACCTACATCTTCTGAATCTGCTTGTGTCAATTATTTTAGCATTTAATTACTATGTTGTGGAGAAACATTGGCAAAAGAAAACCCCACCACCGCCACCATCACCACCCAATAAAAGCAACATCTAGAGCAAAGATCTCTCCATGGTGATAAAGGGTGATTGTGTGTTTTGACAGAACAAAGCTGATTTGAGGTGGCCTAAAATGATTTGAACCCTGTCTCTAAGGAGTTGAAGGGTAATGCCATCAGCAGTTTTGATATTTTGATTCATCCCATGGATTTGAAGAGATTTAGAAGAAATGGTTATCTCAGGATAAAGACAGAATTAGCCCAATTTCCTGTGATGCCTACAGGAACACCACCGACTTTATCTCCACAAGTCCTTTAAGGTACCTCTCAAAATACACTTATTTCACACAGCATATTAAACGGCAACAAAGGGTGTACTGTGAAATACGAACAGCAGCAGTGATTAAGCAGAGTATGATCAAAACAATGAAAGACACTGAAGAAAAGACTTCTCACAGTGTCACTGGCTCTGTCAATGTGGGATCCTTTATCTGACTCAATTTTTGGCCCGATTTAGAAATACATTGCATCACTTTGCAGGCCCATGCATGTTGCCAGTAAGAAAAGTTAAATGTGCAAAAATAAAATAATCTGTGATCTGCTATGAATGTTTTATCTTTTTTTAAGGGGCTGCAGAATGTGCCGCTAACTGTAAAAAGGTCTTCTCAAATATAATCTCGGCCCCTCAGCCTTTGACGGGATTTGAGTCCAGTTATCTCCTATGGCGATTGTCAGTATCAATTTGGCACAGAAATCTGGAGTGATCATTCAAGTATGTAATTTTTAACAGCGCTCTCTGAATCTGCTGATTAAAAACACACAATACATGCCCCTCTGCTGCATTTACAAAGAAAGCAACTGGTTACTTAAACTGCTGTAGGATTTGTCTGGTATACAGAGGCATTCTTGCTTTTCAAGAAAGATTTGCATACATTTTGATATCACAACCCTAAACATAACACTACATTTTAAATCAGTACTTTAAAGTTTTTACACTTCATATTGTTTTTCTACCAGTTAAATTACAAATGGAAAAGTAGAGAGCTTAAGCAACAAGATATAATGTGTCAATAATGATTATCATCATGCTGTGGCAAGTGATCCTTTTTCATCTTTGAGTGGAAAAAGAAGTGAAAGTGATATCAATAGTCTCATCTTACTCTCTGAAAAAAGTAACATATTTCCCATAATTTTAAAGTACTCCTTAAATGTAAATATACAAAACTGCTATTACAATCCAAACTGAAAATATGCTCACTGGACACTTTATTAGGTATACCTTGTTAGTACCGGGTTGGACCCCCTTTTGCCTTCAGAATTGCCTTAATGCTTTGTGGTGTGGATTCAACAAGGGGGCTGGAAACATTCCTCAGAGATTTTGGTCCATGTTGACATGACAGCATCACACAGTTGTGGCACATCCATGATGTGAATCTCCCATTCCATCACATCCCAAAGGCCCTCTATTGGATTGAGCTCTGGTGACTGTGGAGGCCATTTGAGTGCAGTGAACTCACTGTCATGTTCAAGAAACCAATTTGAGATGATTTGAGCTTTGTAACATGGTGTGTTATCCTGCTGAGAGCAGCCATCAGAAGATGGGTATATTGTGATCATAAAGGGATGAACATGGTCAACAATACTCAAGTAGGCTGTTTAAACAATGGACAGTTGGTACTAAGGGGCCCAAAGTGTGCAAGAAAAATTACACACTATTACACCTGAACCGTTGCTAAAAGGCAGGATGGATTCATGTTTTCATGTTGTTTACACCAAATTCTGACCCTACTATCTGAGTGTTGCAGCACAATGCAAGACTCATCAGACCAGGTACGGCTTTTACAATTTTCTATTGTCCAATATTGTCCAATTGTGAATTGTAGCCTCAGTTTCCTGTTCTTAGCTGACAGGAGTGACAGTGTGGTCTGCTGCTATAGCCCATGTGCTTCAAGGTTCATTACGTTGTGTGTTCAGAGATGCTCTTCTTCATACCTTGGTTATAATGAGTGGTTATTTGAGTTGCTGTTGCCTTCTTATCAGCTTGAAGCAGTCTGGCCATTCTCCTCTGACCTCTGGCATCAACAACACATTTTCACCCAGAGAACTGCCACTCACTGGATATTTTCTCTTTTTGGAACCGCGCTCTGTAAACCCTAATGATGGTTGAGTGGGAAAATCCCAGTAGATCAGCAGTTTTTGAAATACTCAGACCTGCCCATCTGGCACCAACAACCATGCCATGTTCAAAGTCACTTAAATCACCTTTCTTCCCCATTCTGATGCTAGGTTAGAACTTCAGCAGGTTGTCTTGACCATATCTACATACCTAAATGCACTGAGTTACTGCCAAGTGATTGGCAGATTAGATATTAGCATTAAGAAACAGTTGAACAGTTGTACCTAATAAAGTGGCCAGTGAGTGTACATAGCTTTGGGTGACTAACATGGTAGTAGATGTAGCCACACAGGTCAGCTATTAACAGTGAAGAAACAATTGTGTTGGTCTTCCATCATTTGGACCACCCTTAGCACAGTGATATTTTTTCACTAACTGAGTAAAGCATGCATTACATCCAGTCAAAGGAGCAAGATGCTCAACAGTTACTTTAGATCTTTATTCCTGAAGAGATTGGGTATCATACAATGTCTTTGATGCATTTAGAGAAAACCAGATTTCATGGCATGGATTCAGTCAACAGAATGAATATGGGGCTGTGGTAGACCCTGTGGCTATATAAAGATTATAGTCATTATAATATTATTGCTTTCATCACAGAGGAGGGATATTATGGGCCTCTAAAACAAAGGTTATGATTTTCTTATAGGCCCAGTAAATCTAAGTAGTAACACCTAAGTTGAAATTCTAAAGGAGTGTCTTGTATGACCACACAGGCCTACTGTAGATTGCATTTTGTTATATAATGAAACAAAGTGATTGCACAGTACTAGACTACTGCCCTAAGCAGTTAATTTAAGACAGAATGCCCATAAATGTGTTTTAATATCACAGGGTATAATATAATGATTGTTTTGTGCTTATCAAGAACAAATATTTATTCTTTCAACTTAAGTGTTACTTTAATAAGTGAAACTTGTATAGCATTGTGCCCAGTTCAGGTAGGTCATATGATGCTGATAATGCACTCCTAAATGTAAAATGCATCATTTAGCAACATATTTTGTATTTGATCATCTAATAAATTCATAAAATCGCACATGGTAAAATAGTCTATATATGAAATACCAAAAATACGGCTGTGAACAAACATGAAAATGGAAACAAGGTAATATAGTTAAGGCTAAACATCTTTGTCTATTACCTTTGTATAGCTAAGTCAATAAGAGGAGCATGCAATTAACATAACATTGCCACGATTTTACATTAAACAACAAAAGCAATCAACTCAAAACAAATGTATGTGCCTTTCGTCACCACAAATTAGAACCATGTAATGTAGGTTTTCCATGTTGTAAATCATATGGCTTTGTGCAATTGTTCCACCGTCTGCAAATTCACTAATGAAATTCTTTTTGTAAAATAATATATCAATAAATGTCATGCCAGAAATTATTTAGATTCTGTTCTACATGCGCTGTTTCTTACATGCCAGATTGTGCTAATTGTACATCATCCTTTAAAAAAAAAGAAAAAATCAGAGGTCTTTCATCATAGCATGTACACTCACATCCAGAGACAAATGTGCTCAATTCCATCCCCCTACTTTATATAAGGTTTTTGTGCACATATTCTACATTTCTTTTAATATAAGAATATTGTCCATTAATAAATTAGGAATAGTACAAGGACTTCAGTTAGGGAAATAAAAGTGGATGGCATAAGTTAAAATATGTGGCCTGCTTTATGTAAAGCGATCTGAATTCATCTTTCTAAGTTTAGGCGGCAGGTGTCCGTCCATCCTGCCCGCCCCTCCCCCAGCCAGTCGCTGCAACTTTGGAGGTAGGTCCGCCACTGACTTACTGATGGGCTCTGTGCTGATCTTGGAGGCCTTGCCAGCCTGCTTGTCATCAGAGACGCCAGGAACAGAGCTGATTCGCTGCAACTTCATGGGCAGGTCACCAAAGCTGTAAGTCATCTCTGAAGTGGTGGAGCTCATTCTTAGCAGCTTTTTGGGCAGGCCGTCCCGCCCTGTGATCTTCTGGAGCTTGGTAGGCAGCTTGGTGGTGCTGTCATTGTCCTCCAGTGTCTCCAAGCAGTCCAGAGAGCTGTTCTTCTCCCCGCTGTTGCACAGGGATGGAGCCATGAGGGGTGAGGAGAGAAGCAGGGCCTCTTCCTGTTCCTTCACGCTGTAAGGAGGGGTGGGCACCTCGAATGTGGCATGAAACTGAGAGTAGTCCACCTTAAAGAAACCTTCCTCCAAAGATATGACCGGGAAGAAGCGGTGTCCCCACAGAACCTCGTCCTCGGTGTATGATGTCCTCGCTTGGCAGGTCATCCCTGTCAAAGAAAGACAGATGACCCTTTAAGCTTCACAAATTATGTGTCAGTGACTTATGTTATAACAGTACAGTAAACGCCTACATTTAAATATGAAATGTTTCAAGACTGCACTATTATACAACAGAGCCCTGATTTAATTATGTGCTTGGCACTGTTCCATAAGAACCAATATGTTATTCACCAGTGCCATTTTTAGATGACAAAGCAAACAATATTGCTAACAAAACTGCCTCAATGAATGAGCATTTACTGTATTGTAGAGCCAGCTGCCTAAATAAAAAGCTTAATTGATTTTCACTCCCTAAATGTGATGTTTATGAGCAATTTCCAGACTAACATGAACAATAATTAAAAGTATAGCTTAGTAATTGACTGTGTGTGTTTTATAAGAATGACAAAATATTAATTATAAAAGTCCCATTTTAATTTAAAATTACCATTAGTACGGAAGTTCAACTGCTCCTGTCATGTATTCAAAGAATAAAATGGATACCAATATTATGTTTACTGTATGTTTGGTTTACCAGAGTCTTCACATAAAAAACAGGTTAAGGCAGACCAGTACAAAAATACAGATCATGACTCAGAAAATTCTTTGCTTTAAATGAAGGGAAAGTAAGTCTTCTAGTAAAAAAAGACCTCCTCATATCACCTCTTATGCTACTTAACAGTTCTGTCCACACCTTAAGCGTGGATAGTAGCTACAAAAGCTAGAGGAATAAGATCGTTAGAACTGCTGGAGAGGCAACCTCACAGTAATAATGGCTGAAGGCAGAAGCTTCAAGTAAAATTTCTTTCTAACAAAGTAAAGGGGAATTAGATTGGATCCAAAGCACACATACACACACAAAAAATTGTTCATTATCCTTTTTCATGACATTGTTAAGCCAAAACCAGTGTGACAATTTGGGTATAAGTGCTCAATTCTGTCCTTTGGAGATTACAAATTAAAGCACAATAGCCTGTTTAGCATGTGTCTGGCTTGTGTGTGTACTTGTAACCATGCCTTGCACATTTGGCACATGATAGCAGACTATTATACATTTGGAATAAATGTTCCCTCACTGGGGAATTAAAATCCTGCTTTAAAACTCCCCTCGCATCCTTAGAAACAAATTAATGCAATTAGAAAAATCCCAAGGTTTGAATTAAACAGCATTAAACATTTGTTTTCATCCAAAGTTATTGAGTGCTTATTAGTGATTACTCATCGTCATTATTCAGCAGTTGCTATCAAAGCTGTGTGTGCATTATGTCATACTCTGCTGCTTACAGGAAAGCCTTTTCTATCTTAGCATAGTTAACAATCTGCTGAATAAACAGTTTTAATTTCTAACTGAAAGTGAGCACAGAAAAACTATAATTAGGTTTACATCTTGAACAAAATATTAAATTGGTTATGTCAGTGCAAAAAACCCCCATTTCACACAGCTGAATGGCTGGGACATTCATGTTAAAACTTGTTGAAATCCATCAGGAAATCAGTGACTGCAGTTTATAATTATCACACATTTTAATTACCAAACTAATATTGTTCTAGCAGCGACATTTGGGTCCAAACTAAGAGAAGCACTCATTCACAGTGAGACACTGCTGCTGATTGCGAGGATGTCATCACCGAAACTAGCAGCATCTGCGATTCCGCCTGATTCCCAAGGTCATAAAATAATTCACTGATAACAGCTCTGTACACAATCACAGATGTGCGAGAGACTGAACATCAAGTGCGCTTAGGGTATTCAAAGTATTACTTCTGCACTATTACTTCAAAGTCCCCGAGCCATGGGCATATGCAAGTGTGCTGCAGTGAATAAAGTGGGGAAAGCTAATGAGAACTGTAGGGCCAAAGCGATAGAGAGTTAAGCCTGAATGGAAATCTTATTACATAGTGAGCCTGTTAAATTTCCTCCAGCCAAAACATAGTCACCACCAACAGGCGTACATATACTGATTGTGAGAAAATTCTGGTGGAAAATGCTTTCAGATTAAATCTTATGACAGCTACTTAATCACCACCACAAATGATCTGCACCTTCTTTATCAGACACTTCACTCAATGCTAATTGGACATTGATACTATATCTAAAAGACTGAAACATCAACACTGTATTTAGAGGTGCATAATAAGAAAAAAGGCTCAAACAAAAGAAGTGAAAGGGGTTGCTACAGTAAAAAAAAAAAAACCCAAATAGCATCATCTTACATCTATTAATAACACTCTATTGGTCCTGCAGATGGTGTAGGAGTTACTGTAAGACCTCTGTCTCTTGAAACCCATGAACCCTGCAGGCCTGGGGCCGAATACCTGCTCAACCTGTTCCCCTTCCTCTCAACCCACTCAGGCCATTAAAGGAGAAATCTCTCTGATGTCAATGATCTAATCCGCTGTATCATTCTTCAAAAACTAACAATAGCAGTAGACTTAATCATGATCACTAATATAGATTTAAATTCCATACATTATTCAAGAGTTGATGCTTGAGCCATTGCACAATTATAGACACGGTTGCATCAGATATGTACAATTGTGTTGCTAAAGACCTGCTGTTCTGCAACGCCCACATTCATATGGCCACAGTATAACAGACACAGCAATGATAATGAACTGTGCAACTCGACTTTCAGTAAGGCCATGACACAGTGCAAATTTTTATGTAAATTTAAACATTATGCTGTGTATATCTAAGTATTATATCGGTTAAAGAGACACCACTAGATCACGTAACAGAGTGCAGTTACACAGTCTAAAATAGCAGCAGTAAGAAAACATAAAACTTAATTTAGATATTTTTTTACAGTTACTATGTATCATTGCTAAAAATAGAAATCTACTCAAATGAGAATGCCCATATCGGATTGTACGATGTATTACTGGTAAAGCCTTATGTAACTCTTAAATACACGCTTGCCCAGAACTCAGTGTTTCTATGGAAACAAAACTGTAGAAATGTGTGCATGTGACAGCCATAAACCTTTTCCCTGCTTAGTTTGGTCAAAAGTAACAGTGACACAACACAAAAGTCTCTCGACAGAAAAAAAAAAAACAAACACACACACACACAACCCAACTGCTCAAAATGGATTTTCCAGTGAGGACTGGCTCAGATCCTCAATATGGCTCCAGAGCCAGACCAGAATAGTTTTATTGTCACTGAAATGTGACCTTTTACAACACAAAACCACACAGTTCAAAAGTGTCTGCCTGTTGGTGAAGTGGGGAAAACATATATTCTGGTGACATCTCATCAGCGAAGCCCAAAACTCATAATACAAATGTCATTTTTAATAAAGCACAGAGCAATTTTCTCTTCCACTTTCATCCATCACTCGTGCAGAATATTGTACTGTTTTCCTTAGATGATCTTTGCAGCACGCACGCTCTTTATCACGTGAACACGTCATAAACACATGCAAAGTAAAAGTTAAAAAAAAAAAAACACAACAAACAAACAAACGAAAAATAAACATATCTGTTGTGCTCTGTGCTGCTGGGAACAACAGTAGGACATCACAGCAGAGAGGGGAAAAAAACACCTCTGATATGTGGTGTGCAGTGTTGTCACTGAAACTTAGAGGTGTTGGTAACATCAGTTAACATATGTCAAAAGTGAAAGCAAGCGCTCACACACAGCTTAAGATTATTTTGTACTCACGCTTTTTATACTCTGCTTGTTACTGTTTTCTACAATGTTCTTGCCTTGGTACACAAGAAGTGGGTGCCCAGTTGTAGTGAGTTGGTACCACTGGAACTGCATGGGTTTTTAAACACTTCTGGGAAATCCTGGGTTTATGATTCATCCCATTACTTCAAGAAGAACACTTTAGGAATAAGATCTCCATGTTTAACTAGAAATACCACCCAGTTGTGTCCCTTCACCAGTCACTAAAGTTGCAGTTAACATCCATGCCTGTCCTGATTAAAATATGTGACAAATTTTAAAAGAAGTTAACAGGTTAATACCAAATATTACAGTCACCATTTCAATATCTGGGCAAATGTAAAAAAAACTTGTCACAATCTCCCCTTCTGTTTCTGAGTTATGGCATTTAATAACGGCTAAAAAAAATTCTAGCTGAAGATCATAATGCCACAGTAAAGTTGATACAGTCAACTAATTCACTTCACTGTTTCATCCTATCAGATATTTATGTGAAAATTTATGTTCACAATTTGCACATTTACAGCCCAAAATTTGTTTTGTGAAATGCCAGTGAGCCTGATCTTTGACCCTCACTACCAAATTCTAATCAATTCTTGCTTAACTATTAGTAAAACAAACTTAAATTAATTCAGGGGATCTTCAAAGCATTCAAGAAATATCACGTTCTCAAGAATGATGACATATGGACAGATGGAAAATCTAAAACTATAATGCCTTCAGCCACAGCTGATTATGTCATCGAGCATTGAGACATAAAAATTATATGTGTTGCAACAATAAATCAATCAACCTACATGAGTCATGACAGAAATACAAAAATTAATAGATTAAATTAAAATTTATTGCAAAAATTACAGAAATAGCCCTTTCCAGCTCTTTCAATATTTAGATTTTCTTTTCTTTTATGACAGTAAAATAAAATGTGTAATTTTGAACAGCTTTTTGGCAAAAAAAAAAAAAGTTATTTTAATATGTAGACATTTTTAACTGTCTTTTAAGGAGGCATAATGACTGACAGATTTAATAATGACAATAACAATAATAATAATAATATTAATAAATCAACCTGTGATCAGTTTCATTCATTCTTCAATTCATGAAAAAAAGAAAAAACAAAACAGTAAGGCTTTACTAACTCTGTTAAGGAAAAGAGAGGCCAGAAGAAACTAAGTGGGAAAAAACATCACTGGAATCAGTAAAGAGGCAATTCCTCATTCAGTCCATTAGGAGAGAAATTTGTAACTCTGTGGATCCATTACACTTCTAATTTCAGTAAATCGTTATCTGTTCCCCTCTGTGACTCTGTATAAGGCAATACCAGTATATTTCAAATCCTCTGTGGAGTGGCCCTTCTCAATAAAGTTCCGCGCAATAAGAGATTTTGAACACCCCTGTTACAGATTCTCAGCAAGAGAAATCAGGGTGTTTTGGCTGTTTTATCAACAATACACAAGTTTCATGGTGGAAGAACTTCCTGTTTCTCACTATTATCAACTTACAACATCTTATGAATATATCTCTCCTCTTGTCTGAATTTTTTTCTTTTTTTTTTGTGCCGATAATAGTGTTGCAAATTAGGGAACCACTACAAAGGCACTTATGCTGGCAGGCAACATATGAGGGAAGAGGGTAGACTCGGATCAAATTATTAACTGCTTTCAGTCCCTCAATTAACCTAAGTGAGTGGGTACAAGAAGTGCAAAGTCCTTCAGTAAAAGTAGCCGTTCCACTAAAGACAAATACAACATTAGAAGCAAAAGTTCTACATTGAATACCGACCCTTAAAATGCAGACAAAATTAGTGACTGGCTGCTGAACACAGTTAGCAGTTAAACTTAGCTAAAAGAGGAGTGATTTAGATTTAGATTTCCCAGCTGGCCAGAAACACAACTGTGAATTGATGTCAATGTTGGTAATATAATGAAGCAACTGTTGAAAAAAGGTAAATAAAGGATGTATAGATGGCTCAGCTGCCCCAAAGTCAAAAACATAGTGAATTTAATTATTTAACAATGTTATGCTGTAACATGGAAGCCATGTTACCAAATAACAATATTTGGTAACACTTTAGAATAACGTCACACTATTAAGCATTAGTAAGGAGTTAGTAAGTGATTAATTCATCATTTATAAAGCATTACTCCTCCTTAGTATGTAATTTATAAATACAGATATAAATGTTTATTCTTAATTAATGAGCTCATATATAATGTATTCATGGTATCATTTAGAAAGTCTAAATAAGTGATTTAGATGCACATTTACATATATAATGATTAAGATATGAGCTCATTGTTTGTGAGTGTGTTAACAGAGGTTTTATAAATACTTATTTCATAGTGTAATTAATGGTTAATTCAGGCAGTTAGTAGTTAGTTAAGTATTTTGTGTGACCTCATATAAAGTGAGAAAACCTCTATTAACACACACATATATATATATATATATATATATATATATATGTGCATTTAAATACTTTGTTAATCACTAATTTAGACTTTGTAAAATTGTAAACATGTTATATATGAGCTTATTAATCCAGAATACATTTATATCTGTATTTATAAATTACATACAAAGGAATTTCAAAAGTTCACAGGTACCAGTATTTTAAAAAACATTTTAGAGATTTCTCTATTCAACTTTTGATAAAAGTATGCCTGCATTGCACAAACTGTGTGATTATATGATATTTTCTGGCCAAAGTATATCTTAATCCTGCAATAGTATGAAATCCCTCCCCCCACCACACCCCCCTTTCTTCAGAACAGGGCTCACATGGTATGTAATATTCATGTAACAGCATGAATAACATTTGAATAATCCTCTGCTGAACCCAAGAATTCTGTGCAGATATAAAAATGCAGCTCATTATAAGTAAATTTCAGACAGGATAGAACATGGAAAACAGAGAACAAGTATGCAGATGTGCATGCAGATATGTTACATGGCAAGATTTTGATTTGTCACCTCGGCAATAACCATGTTTAAAATGAACTTGCAGGTATATTTCATACCCACGGAAATTAATAGAGAGCACTGAGATGCACCGACTACATGTGCCCTATCTGCAGTGTATTTGAATTTTTTCACCGACTGACTCCACGATGGAATGAAAAAAAAGGGACAGGAAATTGCGTCAAGAATAAGCTTTGAGATTTAGGTGCCCAAAAAGCCATTTCAGCTTGAGACTCTAAATAAATGCACTTTTCATGATAAGACAGAGCTAGCTTCTTCTCTGGGCTAACAAAGTGAAGCAGAGTGACAGCAAAGATAAAATGGGTTCTTTGGTGGCTGGAACAGAAAAGCACTGTAAACTCAGAGGCAGCCTGCCAGTGTTTCGTGATAGTAGCTGAAAAAAAACACAAAAAAAAACAAGTGGTATTCATAGACACGATCGTCTAAAAGAAGCTTATCCAGGTTGGAAAAGCTGCAGGATCATATCCGTGTGGTGCTCGGCTCAGTCAAATTCTCAGCTGCAAATCTGCACTTGACACACTGAGGACAGAGTAGAGTCAAGGGGCAGACGTGAGAGCAGAGGCCTATTAATTTCAGCTCTGTCAAATTATCTAGGCAGAGTCTCAATCTAGATTTTCAAATAAATAAATCAGAGCTATTGTATGATTAAACAACCCACAGCCACCAAGCAAACGACACTCAAAATTGACGGCTATGTGAAAATGAAGGTTTATTCAAATGACTTCTCATTTGAGTGATAGTCACAGAAGAAAAAAAAAGGAAGGTGGGTGTCAAAGAGTTCTTCGCAACCTCATATTTAGTGACAAAATCACAAATAACCTCCTTATCCTTCGCTCGCTCTCTGTCTGGCTCTCCCTTTCACTCAGTCACTCAAATGGTTCTACACACACACACACACACACACACACCAGCGCAGTGCTGTCAGCAAAGTCCCCTGACAGTCTATCACGGCTGTGGAAACAGCTCAAGTGTTATGTATGAGAAAAATGCTAGCAAAAACAAGCATGAGAATCTGGACGTTGCACACACAGAGCACCGTCGCGCAACATTATTCAAGATTCAGCCTTTTA
This sequence comes from Heterochromis multidens, assembly GCA_015108495.1. NCBI lineage: Eukaryota > Metazoa > Chordata > Actinopteri > Cichliformes > Cichlidae > Heterochromis > Heterochromis multidens. The sequence continues at coordinate 21,588 of VUQS01043501.1, forward strand.
TCTGTGCACTGCTCCCATTGTCAAACATTTGCTGGAGCCAAGACTATTCACATCATGCCTTTGTCTGCAACACATGATTATGCGGTATAACAATTAATTCATAATAATTCGCCTGTTCTTCATTGAAATCAGGGAGGAGTATTCCCATGTCTGTATTAGGTAATAAAAAGCTGAAGAACATCAGAGCGTGATGACGATGGATGCCATATCTGCTGACTGAAGAAAGAAAAGTTCAGTTCACAGGTCTGAATAATGTGTTTTTGTCACAAGTTTGTCACAGCTAATCTGTAGCTCTTTTCATTGAATTTCTACCATAATACAGTAATGAACTGTTTCTATAATACAATACAAATTCTCATTTGATAGTGATAGTGATAGTGATAGTGCTATTGCGGCCACAAGTCCTGATCAGCTGTTTCTATGGTGACCACCATCAAGTGGTAAACTGTAGAGAAATCCAGAAGCATTCAGTGACCTGTTTTTCACAGTTGGACTTTTCAAAGATGCAAATAAGTCCCCTCCCTTCATTATATAGTGTTTTAGTGCGTAATCCATTTGTCAAGGTGGCTTCAAGTTGCTTGCAGCTCTCAGATTCTATTCCAGCCCTACACCACGGGCCTGAGCAATGAGAACAAGAAGGACGCTGATGGAGGGAAAAGGCAGGGGAAGTGCACTGCTATGGGGGAGGGGACAGCCTGGATGCTGTGGCAATTGCTTGAGTGTGGAGGCTGTTGGAAAGGGAAGGAAGGAAAAGGAATAGGAGCGGGGCTGCCAAGCATCTCCACACAAGGTGGGGAGTCAGGCAGGCTACAGGAACATATGGCTGAGGGCCATTAACACAGCCAGAAGAGCACATATTACCAAATGAAGGCGAAGTTGATACTGTCATAAAGGGATGCAGTTGAGCAAAATGCCAATCAATGGATTTCCTTTAGGCCAAACAACCCTTATTGGTCATACAGGAGAAATCACACTGGGTAGGTGTCTTCACCAACTGAGAATATTAAAGATTTACTTCTCATTATAAAGTACACTGAGTTCAGAAATGATCAGAAAGCCATTTTCTTTCCTTAAAACAGACTGAATGAGTGAAAGAAGCTATAATCTCATATTGATCGCCACTATTCAATCTTATTAAGTCATGAAAAGGAGTTACAGCTAAGAGGGGGTCAGACAAAAGAGGGATTTTCAAGCCTTAAGAGATCTCACTTGGATGCTATTAAAAAGAAGTAACTGTTAAGAAAGAATCCTTATTGTTTTTTTCAAGTTTGTCACCTAAGCTTGAGACCACATTATTCCAGTAAACTAAACCATGTCTGAGTAGCAAAAATAGAAAGAGACATCCCAGAGGAGGGCCTTGCAAGAAGACAAGCCTTCAGAACAACATGTTCATGTGGCTCTGTGTTTAGGCCTCAGGATTGATTCACCTGCACTTCAGGGACGGTCACAGCTCTACAAATCAATGCTGTGAGTGCATCACAACCTTCTTCGGGGGTGATAACCTCTTAAACAAGCAGAGCACAATGTAACAATGTAACACTTGCCCTGAGTGTCTGTCCTCTATTATGGCTGGAGTCATGTCAATGTTGAGGTCTCCAGTTTGTGTTATTAATCAAAAAAAGAAGTGTCCTCACAACAAAGTGGCACAGACATCTTCTCAGAGACAACAACTACCCAAACCAAGTCAGTTATTTCTCTCACTCTGAGTAGTGTGATGCAAAAACTGGGGTACTACTATTTCATCATGCAACAAGTTCATTCCAGGTCTGCCACCACACCTCTTCTACCAGTGATTTATCGCCATCCAACAGAGACTTGACAAATCCCTAAAGACACAATTACCATGTCACCCCTTGGGACGGCAGCATCTGAAAGGGATAATGAATCTAGTATGTCATAGCTGGTTCGTTGCAATGTCCATTATGAGGGGTTCAGCCCCACAGCAATTATTGTATGTGCAATAGCCATATGATGTTAATCTTACACATCTTCCTAGAATACCCTTGTTTATCTAAAATTTGCATTGCTAATGTCATGATACGACATGAAGGCAAAAGGATTTGTGCAGAGCAGCAGTTTCACAGTAGTTGCTACAAGTGTTGGACAAAATACGTTGAACACATTTTAAAAACAACATAAGCACATCAGCTTTGAAATAAATCTGTCTGATGGTTATAATGTTTAGACTACAAGACACTCTGACTTGTCTTTATGGTGAATATGAAGCTCGAATTTTTCTTGTTGTTGTAATGAACTGAAATATATTGCAAATAAAACCCAATTACCCAATCCAGTGCAACTACAGCACAATCTAGACTCAGACATTAGCTGAATGAACACCTCTCTGACACTCTCATAAAATGGAACAGTATGCTTCACAAAATCAGTATTTATTGCAGGATTATTGTGACGCATTGCATTAAATTTATATAGAACTTTGTGATTCTGTGCCTTTTTTTGCTTGCAGATGTACTGCGTGTGTTGCAGACTATTAAGTATTGGATCAGAAAACCTCTTAAATTATTATTTTAAGTGAGAAATACATGCAAAACCTGATTCTTTACTCAGGTACAAGTCACAATAAAACAGTATAGAGTGGCATTTTAAATCAAATATAAAAATGAAAATGACTTAAATATTAAATATAAATATAAAGTGAAGCTGTAGGTGAAGTTTGTATGGCAAAGTCAAATTGAAAACATTTTAACAAGAGAGCTGAAAGGTATCTAATACGTGGCTTATCACCTCAACTGCACAGGTGGATCTCTGCGGGGACAGACACTTCTCTCAGGAGCTCTCACCCTGAGCACATTAGATTTAATTGGAAACTCTTGCTCTCATCTGAGCTACGACTCTTAACTTCCCCACTGAACCCACTTTAACCCTTTGACCCACAAGGCTGAGACAGGGAGCATGACACTGAGATGAGAGGACATGCTCTCACTTTAATGACTCAGAATGAATTATGGTCAGCTCCTCTGGTCTTTCACAACTGGCTCATATTCGGGGTTTGCGTCTCCAACTGACGTCAGGTGACCCCAGACCTCCGAGGCAATGGCCTCTTGCTCATATGAATGAAACTATGAGGCCTCTGGCGCAAAAGAAAGGTCTCAGTGTTCATTTCAATTACTGCTGCTGATGATAAAGCACAGATCAAGCCATGGCATTGGCTGCTCTGCTAATCAGTGGCAATGAATGTTCCCAATTAATTATGCTGGCTGGCTTTACCACTAGACAGAGTCTACATCAAAGTGATTATTACTCTTAATTTCATTTTCCAAGTATTTGTTGCACAACAACTTAATTGATGGTATGACATTTGTATTATATAACTTAATAGTTTTTCCTCCACACAAATCAGTATTCATTGTTTTTATTTACATAAACTGAGTGCCAAGTCTCTTTAATTCCTTTTTTATTACTAATTCCACAATCTGATTATCAATCTTGAACATCTGTTTATGTAGACGAATCCAAATGATAATATTTTCTGCATCGTGTCTTAAAACTTTAACACAGGCCCAAACACAAACTTCATTTAAAACAGACACACTGCAATTCCAACAAATTGAAGGTAGAAGATTCATTATTCAGGGCTGATCTCTCCAGTAAAACACGGTATTTATGCATACAAAAACACATGAATAAACATTAGTAGCTGCTCCAGTCTATAAGCAACCACCCCTGCCACCTACACTCATTTTTTTTTTAAAATGAGCAGATAGCTGGGTTATTCTATTTTTTATTCCATAACAGTAATTCATAACAAATCCTTGTAACAGTATGAAAAAGAGGGGGCCGACAGAAATCTCTGAAAACAATTTAAATCCATGCACAACTTAATCGATGAAAAGAGTGTTTTTGATATTTACCCATAATTTACCTCATAATTGGCCTCAGAACCAAATCAAGAGATGAAGCATGATTCAGTGTTTCATGTACGACACAGTGGAAAATCATTTAGAAACACTGAGATTATTAGTTAGTGCAGTAAGCTGAATGGGTTTGCCTGCGGTGTGAAAGTGCTGCGTCACCAGAAGAGTGAAACAAAATCTAAGTGAAAACTCTCTGAGCAAACAAATACAACCAACTAAATGACGACTAAGACGGCTGAGTTCATCATGAAGTATAAATCCTTAAAAACCTTGGCAACTGTGCTTAAAAACATTTCTAAATATGACTTATTTGCAGCACTTTATGAATTTCACAGCAAGTGTAATGATCACACTCCACACATTTGCATGAAAGTCACATCTCTCTGAAAAGATAAAGGGTTTATGCTGATGATACACTTTATGCTTATGAATCATTGCTTTTCATAGCCAGTGAGTGAATTTAGAAACACTTTTCGGAGGTTGTGAAGATTTCAAAACTGTGTTTTGCCACCATGTTAGACCTAAAACACAACACAAAATTTCAGGGACAAACTAATGTGCTGACAGACTTCTTTTGCTTCTGTAATGAAAATGAGCCCCCATGAAACAAATCATTAGCTTGTTTATCGTTGTTAGTTATTACGTCTGTAATCTGAAAAGTGCATGGTCTTAAATTACATAGATGCACATTAGCTCCGTGGGAAAGAAAAACACACAGCATTCACACAGGAGTGGTGTGGAAATCATGAAATGAATTTAGTTGCAGCACACTAATGAGTTTCATGGCTACAGCAACCTAAACGTCTGTTACTGGCAGCTACAGTTTATTTTGAGCTCTCAAGATTCACCTCCACTAACGAACAGATTGCCTCTGGCTTGGTATTTAAGCCTTCGTTGTGCTGAACAGCATTACTGGTGTTAATGGGACACTTATCTAAACTTCTGATGTATTTTAAGACTGCGTGTAGTAGTGGTGATTCATCTGGCAAGTCAAAGTCAGGTCACCATCCGCACTGCAGCAGAACAGCAAAAATGACCTGCAATGCTATTAATATGTCATTATATCACAATTTGTTTCTATTTTTCAGACGTGCAAGATCAACTTAATGTTTTTTTTTACATATTTAGAACAATCACTTGTCATTTGCAGAGCTGCACAACAGCAGACGTGCGGCATGTCATACCAGGAAAAAACAAGTGTGACTGCATTGTATTTAGGTGGGCTGGTTCTGGGGCCCTGCTATTGTGTATGCTGGCTCTCAGTAATTACTTAATGGGACACTTGATCAAAGTGTTTTTTCTTTTGTTACTTTTCCTGGTATGAGATAAACTGTTGCCCATGAAGAGTGTGTTTTCAGTCACTCTGTCTGATTCAAGGTGTTATATGGTGAAAGGTGAATGGAGCTATACTGGAAATCACATCACAAAAGAACCAGTAAGAATGACAAAAGGGTTAGCTGTCAGATTTTTTACAAGCAGCTGTACACATTTATATTCAACTGTCTAGGTGAACTATGGGAAGGCAAAAAAGGGCAATGTTACTCAGTGGTTCCTGGAATACGTATCATAGATTGATCCTGTCTCCTGGAAATTGTATTTATTTAGATTGTTTTGCCTTTTAGGTGAAACATGCATTTTGAGGGTGAACAAACACTGGCAACATATTTTTTTTTTAACTTAAGGAAATGTTATTTTCATGTACTGATGCCTATACTCGTTTAGCACGTATCAGTTCCATCCTGTAGAAATTACAATTTACTGTTTTTCAGAGTTGGAAAACAGTAGAAATTAGAATTTACTTATGTAAACCTAATGTGAATTATTCGCTCAAAAAGATGTTCTTTCTAAGCAGTGATGATGTGTGTCACTCATTTCAAAATACATAAACAGACTTTTCAAGAGAGGCCTGATTCAGTTCCTCACCACATCCTGGAGGTGATTTGAGTGAATGGATTCAAAGTGAAGGACTTTGACACTAGAGTTTATATCCTGCATCCTCCATTGAGTGTCCGAGGTGTGGTTAGTTAATGAAGCAAAAGTATTATATCTTGTGATTCCAGCCACTTTAAAATTATTCTGTATCATCTGTACCAAGACCAAGATCTTTCCTCACCTTCAATAAAGTGCCATGAGTGCCAGCAAGTTCATCAAGCTATACACCACATACTGCAGACCAGGAGCAGATATTGCAATAAGATTATGTGCTTTGCCGGTTAATGGTTAACAGATATTTTAATGAAGGTTTCCACATTACATTGATATTGACATTGATCAGTGTCATTATTTTATTACAAGTTTCATATTTGAGGTAAGTTTCAAAAGGAAGACATGTCCTTATGCAATTCCTTTCAATTCAGTTTTACTTTTATAGTGCCCATTTACAACAACAGGTGTGTCAAGGCACTTTATATCATAAAGTAAAGACCCTACAATGTTAGGGCTAAATCCCAACAATCAGATGATGCCCTATGAGCAGGCATTTGGCAGCTGTGGAAAGGAAGAACTCCCTTTTAACAGGAAGAAACCTCTAACATAACTAGGCTCAGGGATGGGCAGCCATCTGCCTCAACTGGTTAGCAGTTAAGGGGAAATAGAAGAAAAAAAAGGCGAGCATAGAGAAACAGGAGAAAAACTCTTGGAGCAAGAAGACAAAATTATATGCAGCAGTGGTGTATAAACACGAGGAGTGAAAAGAGGTGACAGGAGAAGAAATGCTCAGGACATCATGGGAAGTCCCCTACAGCCTGAGCCTATAGCAGCTTAACTAAGGGATAGTTCAGGTAATCCTAACTATAAGCATTATCAAAAAGGAAAGCTTCAAGTCTAATCTTAAAAGTAGAGAGGTTGTCTGTCTCCCCAATCCAAACTGGGAGCCAGTTCCACAGAGAAGAGGAGCTGAAGGTTCTGGCTCCCATTCTACTTTTAGAAACTCTAGAAACCACAAGTAAGCCAGCAGTCTGAGAACGAAGTGCTCCGTTGGGATAATGTGATACTAAACAGACTTTAAGATATGGTGGGGTGTGATTATTCAAGACTTTGTATGAGAGATTCAGTCAGATAAATCAGATAAAAAGTCTGAGTTGGGCACAGGTTTTTTCCATTCAGGGTATACAAGAGTAAGACATTCAAATGAATTATAACTCTTTTTAGGTCTTTGTAAGCTAGAGTGAAAGATTGCTGCCACTCCTCCTCCTAGGTTTGTGCTTCGAGGCGCCTAACAGTTAGCATAACTCGAGGGTTTTGATTCATTTAAACTAACATATTCTTCCTTCCACAGCCAGGTTTCTGTGAGACAAAATAAATCAATAATAACAATTATGAAATCATTTACTCACACAGATTTAGAAGAGAGAGATTGATGTTTCATAACCTAGATTTCATTGATTTTCAATTTGGTGATGTTAAAAAAGTTATTTTTTAATGTGAATTTTTATGTTTATCTAATTTTTTTGCTGATTTTTGTTTATTTATTGTAGGTGGTCTGGAAGCAGACACAGTCTCTATGGGGATGGGGTTTTGGGGGAGTGACAGTACAAGGGAAGCTGCAGAGAGGCCTGGAAGATTGCAACTCTGTTTCCTTGTCTTAATTCTGGATAGTCACGTTTTGAGGGGAGGTTAATAAACTCATCCATGTCTCTAGAAAGGAGAGCAGCACCATCCAAAGTGGGATGGATGTCGTGTCTTCTAATAAGATGAGGTTTTCATCAGAGAGTTGGTCAGGTGTCTTTAAAGCCCATATCATTTTCTGGACACCACTTAGACAGTCAGCGGTTGAAGGACGGCATGCAGGTACATGTCACTACTGGTCCGATTGGGGAAGGGACCAGAGAAAACTACAGAGTCTGACATTGTTTTGGCAAAGTTATGCACTGTCTTGATATTAATTTTAATGACCCTACTGGGTGTCATTACTGCCAATGTGAATTACAATTTTAGAAAATCTAAGTTTATCCTTAGCTTGCAGTTTTAAATTGGATTCAGTGTTGCCTGTTCTGACTCCTAGAATACACTTAACTATGGTCACCAGAGTCTCTAGCTTCATGTTTCTGAGTATGGAGTCACCAATAATCAAAGTTTCTTTTCTCAGCCGGTGTGTCACCAAGTGGGGAAAATCGATTGTGGTTATCTGGGCTATTTTTGCTGCCCTGTTTTTTTCATTGCTTCTGTTTTCACACACTGTCATTCAAATTTTCAACTTACTACTCTTTTCCAATGATTTATATGCCCGCATTCTACAAACCAATCAGCCTCCAGTCCCCATTCTTTAAATTCATTGTGACCTGTCGGTCTCCCTTTCGAGCTGTCTCTTGTGAAACCCTCCTCCTCTCTATATCCAGGCTGTCCAGAGCACCTCATCCAAAGTCTTACTCTGCCTTCATCTGAGACTCACTTAAAAGGACTTAAATTTTGCATGTTCATATTTTTGGCAAAAAAATCTTTCTTGTTGCTTCCATTATAAACAGTATATTAAGACTAAAATGATTAGTCAACTAAATCCAATAGTCAATCAAGAGAAAAAATAACCTGACCACTAATATCTTTGGTTGTGAAGTGGTGTCAAAAAACGCAAACTGTAGGTATCATCTTCTGGGTTTGTCTATCATTTTGCATATATATTATCAAATGATAAATCAACAATATAAGCATTATGGGTTTGTTGCAGTCCTGCTATACTAACAGCTTCAAAAAAGACCAAAAAGAATGCATGGGATGTATTAGTGCAGGGTGTGGTGGTCCTTTCTTGTCCTTTTTCTCAATACCCTAAAAAGCTGGAAAAGCCCGTACATCTTAAGACATTTCGGTTTTTTGCTCACCCTTGCTAAATAAATTTTTTGCTTCACTGACGACGGACAATAAATTTGACCTTCTGGCAGAAGTGATGTAGAAAAAATCTGAGCACAATTGGTCAGTGAGACACCTTAGAGACACATAATGACACATGACACAGGTCTAAATGGTGATGGAGCCACACTTTTCATCACACTTCAGTCTGACTGTTCAAGATGCATTTTAACATCCAGTTTAAACAGAGTCCAGGATGCATAAAACAGTCTTATGCGTATAATAATCTTGTCACTTTTTCCAGCAGACCCTACCTTATTACAAGTGAGCAAATATTTCTGCCCTACAGTCTGAGTCTGTCACAAACTGTGCGGTTATTGTCAAATGTATAATCTCATACATACAAAATGTTATCATAATTGTAACACAACAAAATGTATTTGTATTTATTAAGCATTGGATTTATACCGTAATCACAAACGTCAGATATTAGCTAGGCTGCAGTCATTACTTGTTATCCATTCTAGTTGCAATAAATTTCTTCGCCTTTATCCAAGCACCTGTCAGACCTGCAGTGCTCAAATAATGCAGAAATAACTAAGCTCAGTATTATTGTACAGAGATCCACTAAGTAATAGGTGGATGAAGCATACACAGACACAGAGTCTGACATGCTCTGTAGCCAGTCACACTGCTAAAAATTCTTGCTGGGAAGTAAATTGGTGTGTGTTGCTTCTATTGATTGTTAGACATTATTCCTGTTAGTGCTATTAACTCATCCAAAACTTGTTACTACAAGCCTCTCATTTGTGCTTTTTTTTTTTTCTAAAGCTAGTCTGCTCTTCAGACAGCATGCACAGTACATTAACTGCAATTTATCCTCTGGAGCACAACTGGTATTACTCCAGGGGAAAAAAAAAGATAGGATGCCACGAGACAACCTACACGTTTCATCTGGAAGGTGTATCACATTGAGGGAGTGATTAAAAACACCTTAGGCTCCTGTTTAAAAGAGAAGAGGGTAAGCTTGTGCCTTTTTGCACAATGTGGAGGTTGTCTGAGGTTACAGCAAAATGGAACAATTCTGAGCTCCTTCGCGCTCTTCTTTTCTTCTTTTGTGCGGAAAAAGAACTGACAAAATATTTTCGTGTGATCTAGAGGAACGAAAGGTTAGTGTGTCAAAAAGGGTACAGTGTTGTGTCTGTTATTATCTTGTGGGAAGCCCAACGACCCAGTGATGGTGAAGCTTTAATCTGGAGAGTATTTTAACTCATGTTCCAGACAGTGTTTTTCCATGCATAACAAGAGAGAGAAAAAAAAATAGATCTGGGGAGTTGGGCAGCTTCTTCACTAGTAAACACCAAGCCTCATAAATATTTCATCTTATTCTTTCTCTGCTGTATCACCTGTTCTGGAAAGCACTTTATGGAAGAGTAACGCCTCTGTCAGCTTTTCACATTTCAGAGGAGAGCCTCCTTAATGCCAGGTGTTGTCAACACTGGAAATTAAACTCATGTTTAAAAAACATGTTTACCTGATTTATTACTGAAATTATGTTATGATTCCTATACTATAGGAATAAAAAAAAAAAAACAACCTAAGTTTAGGTGCAGTGCTGCAATCCTGAATACTTAAGGAGAGGTTGCCATGGAAACAGAGTTACACTGGCCAGAAATGAAAGCGTCTGAGGATTTAGACTTTCACTGTACATCAATTTTTAACTATAGATTGTTTCTACATCACCCTTTCCACCAACTTCACACAATCACAACTGCTCCTCCATACAGACACTTCTGTGGAATACAAACGTGAGCACAACAATCCCCAAAAAACCAGCCACGGATGATGTGATGACACATGCTTCAGCGACACTGTAACGCTATAAATATCTGGAAATACAACAATGATGATTTTATCGAATTGCTACACTGCAGATTTTTCACACTTACTTAAAACAACAAGTTTTAGTTGATTAGTCAATTGTGCAACACTCGCAAAAGACGTGCAATTACTGCAATATGACAAATTTATATTTAGATCATTTTACACCAGATGTTTACTGATTATTTATTGAATTAATAATAAGGCAACCTAAATTTGTCTTAAACAGAACTAAGTCTGTACAGATACTGCTTACTGAAGTATATTTACATACTACAAACTGTAGTATATTAGCACAGTTCGGTAATGTACAGCACCTTTTTATATATGTCAAGTGCCAATGAAATGACGAATCATAAAAACTGCATGCCCTGAGCTGGAGGGTCACAGTCAGATCAATCTTTAATACAACTACAATAAATTGCTATCATGATTATCTATCAGGAATTGAATGTCTATGCTAATTACTGTCTGCAGTGTTGGCCTGTAAGCTTCCCTGTCACATCTCCATATGCTGTTTTCTCTGAACCAGCCTATCACAACTGCTCCTGTGTTCACTCTGTAACACTGAGGGAGCTCGCCCCACTCTTACTATAGCAACTGTGTCAAATAAACCATCGAATTTAAAATGACCACGGTGGAGAATTTTACTTGGGGCATTGCTCATCTTGTGGAAATGGAATTCCTCTAATTCTAAAGGGACCTTAGAAAGCAAATTATTATGCCCTCTGAGAACAGCAGCCAAGAGGTAAGAGCTGTTCAGGCACAAAGACGGAGGAATGGAATTTACTGCAGATGACAAAAAGAAAAGCTTTAAAGCCAAAACGGTGACCTGCTAGAGTTTAAGTGTTCCCCACTTACATGTGGCCTGAAATTCTGCCTAACTTCCCAAAACACAGAAGGTGTTAAAATTCATGTAATGCCTGCACACAAAATTAATCATCAGTGATTTATAAATGCTAACCACTTTCATTATTAGCAGGTCTGTGTGTTTGCCACAGAAATAAAAATCAATGCAATGCAATCAAGAGGTCAATATCAAGTCCATTTGGGTGTCAACCATTAACACCTATGAGGAAGCTCAATATTATCCATATCTGTTGCAGAAATACATCAAAGCACTTCAGCACCATTAAAGAGACAATGCAACATACTCCTCTAGTGAAGATGTAGCCTGGAGCCGCAGCTTGTAGTAAAACAGGCTACGGGCTGTCATTTTTACCAGAGCAAGCCAACAAAAATGCCTGTTTGTTGTTACTCACCTGTGGTCTCCACTATTCCTTCTAGTATAACCACAATTTCAAACTGCTCTGTTTGCATGGACCTCTGGGAGAGGTCGTAGAAGGGGCTTTTGGTGTCAATCACATGGCAGATCGTGAGTGGTGAGACGAGAAAGAGCTGATCTGCCCCGGTGCTGAAACCCACATCCAACTCCAGCTGATCCAGCGGAAGAAACTCACCTTCAGGCGTCTGGCGAGACTAAAGAAGCATACAGAAAGTTACAGAGAACAGTTCAGTAGAGGGAAGTAAGGGGTAAGACAACTATCCACAGCTTATCAAGTGCCTTTGTGTAAGCTTTTCACATTTTATATGCAATCAGATCCAACCAGTCTACCAGAAAGATTACTATAATTTTCTTAAATTAAGGTAAAAGGATACATACTCCAGGAATATCCATTTCAGCATAGATTTGATGTGTCACTGACTCTTTACATGTATAATCAAATAAACTGGATTCAGTTTCTTGATAGAAGTAGGTTCATCTGCCTTCTACTCACCTGCCCTGTCAGAAAATGAAAACTAGACACAAGAAAAAGGCTTGTTTGCCTTTATGAAAACACAATTGTGATAATTTGCCAAGATGCATGTTGTTGCAGTGTGGTTTATACCAATCTTTAATGTGATAGAAGACTTTTCGCCCACTTTTTCTGCTTTGTTATCACCATAGTCTTGTCTGTTATTATTGTAGTGGATGTGCATTTACATTAGTGAAAATTATGTAAACATTATGAAGCCAGGAGTTAGAAGGTAAGGAAAATGACAGATAAGAGTCTTCTAGTATTTAACACTTAAAAGAGTTTTAAGAAATGAGCTTATGAACACATTAAACACTTTTAAAAAGTTGTCTGATCATTGTTATTGTTGTGGTCGTAATTGTATTATAATTTATGCCAACCAGGTGCCTTTTTTTTTTTTTTTTTTTTTTTTTTTTTTGGTTGATTTTTTTTTTTTTTTTTTTTTTTTCAATTTTTTGGTT
>VUQS01043506.1:0-10815 GCA_015108495.1 Heterochromis multidens
AAGAAATTAGGAAGGGGGCAAATACTTTTTCACACCACTGTATGTGTGCTATAATGCTTCTTTGCCCAGTTTTGAACCGGAGCTGAGGAGAAGCTGAATTGAAAATGTCAGGCGCTATTCCCAGCAACTACCTCCTCCTCACGTCTGTCTGGAATCCCTGCTGGCTTTGATTGGGTCTACTGATGCGTATGAATATCTGTCAACTCCTGTGAGTACCTGGCAGTCGTCAGTTCCCTCAGGCGTGGTAGGGCAGCTGTGTTTGGGTGGGATCTTAATCTCGTAGGTCATGATGCTCCAGCGGTCCAACATCTTGGTGCTGGCCCTCTCTAGCTTCTCCAAGATCTGAGGCAGCTGGGTGTCGTCGTCACATGACGGGCCCCAGCCAAGCACTCGCGCCAGATCATTGCCAGTGCCCAAGGGCAACACCCCCAGCTGGCACTGAAAGGCATGCAGAGGGTTTATTTGGCATCAGTGCTTGCTACACTCAAAATGAGCTCTGTGTTTGTCTGTGCATTCCTGCCCGTGTGTGTGGAATGACTTTGTGTCTTTATGTAAGCTTGCTAAGAGCAAAGGCAAAAAGCTCAACTGGAACATTGGCCAAAGACAAATTATCATCTATGTACTTATTCTGGAAAGTTCTACATTTAAAAAGACTTTCTATCCAACATGTTTATGACAGCTTGCTATTATCATTTATTTTCAGTACAAGAGAAACAAATCCTAATTCTCATTGTCATTTTTGTGAAAACACTCATGTTACTGTGCACTACTTGTTTGTGTAGATTGAGTTTGTCGATTTCTGAGAGGACCCATCCCACGCTGCCATCACCTCCGCACACCAAGATCCGGAAGTTGTCAAACTTCTGAAACAGGCGCAGACTGACAAAAACACAACATAGCCACTTATTCTCTTATTCTGCAGGATCAGGTTTCAACTAAAGCCTAATAACAAAAACCAGTGCACGTTCATATTTATGGAAGTGTATTGCAGATTTGTTTGCAAGTGTTTTCCTCACCCAAGGTGTGGCCCACCGTTGACCAGGTCAAAGACTTGAGCTGGGTTCAGAAGCTGCTTGAAGCGTCGTAGGAACTTCACTCCCTGGTTGTCGCCACTTTTGGAGTTGACAAAGACCAGGAGGGGACTGGCACATGACGGGGGACAGGTGGCCTTCCAGAAGCCTAGGGAGTCATGGCAGCAGAAAGAACAACAAACTTCAACATGGCTCTATTTCACCAGACTGGAAGCAGTGACATTCACATGGAAAAATAACCTGAATGGCTAGCCACTGCTGTTTTAATTGAAATTTGTTTGTTTGTATGTACAATGTCCACAGTGAATAGGGGGTCACGTGGTACATCTGTAATCACAGATCCATGTTGTAATTTTCTATTTTGGTCAGTTCTATACCAGGTGTGTAAACTGCATTTTCTCTAATGAAACTCTAGTCAAACATGTATGGAGTCAAACCCCATACATGCCCATTTAAAAAACATTTCTAAAAAACATTTTGGTCTCTATGGATAGTTTCACCCTTGATAACAACTGTTTTTTTAAAAAGTAGTACATCACCTGTTTGAATTTTGTTAGGGCTTCAAAGTTAGGGGTGTTGCTGCTTTTAAGTGGTGTGCCAACACAAGCAGCTGGAGCTGACTGCTGTCTGCTCTGCTAACTGGGGTCAATGAAATGGAGCTCTCGTCTGTGTTTGTGCTGTTGGTACCTTCTTAAGCAATATAATGCTATTATCTGACTGACTGGCCTGCTGTGTGAAATAGCTCATCCAAGAAGCTTCAGTTTTGGTTAGTGACATTCTAGTATTTTACTAGTCTGTTACTTAGCATTAATTAGTAGGTATGTGTATCTATGAGTTGTATCCATACAGTTTAATAATGCTGTTAAGCTTGCTAGCATTAGGTAATAACTTAGCACTGCACCTTCTTGTTTAAATATGGTCACTTCTGGCTACTAAAAACTAACATGGCAGTGGCCAAAACGCTAACATTGACGATTCAAAATGCAGAGTCCACAAACAAATATTTGATGTCATGGTGGCTTTTATCTGCACTCTATGTTCTGTACACATCTGTCTGTTGCTCCTCCTAAAACTTCATCCATTCACGTTCAAGTTTTTACCTCTGCCAAGGATGTTATGTTTTTGGTAGCGTTTGTGTGTCATTCTTTCTGTCTGTAAACACGATAATTTGAAAGGTTTTGAATGAACCAGCTGAACCAGCTCTGTCGTTGCTAACAACCTCATCAAAGTTGTGTGTGTGTGTGTGTGTGTGTGTGTGTGTGTGAGATCGAGCATAATAATGCACAGGACGTGCTAAGCACATGCCACAAACACGTGTTTTGCTGCGAAGTAGAGGACAAAACAAACGTACATACACTGGTCTGGGGGAGGTAATGCAACTACCAACTGTAATCTGAACACTGCCTCTTGGTGAAAGCTTTGTGCGTATTAGGGCGCCCACCCTAAATATATAAGAATGCTATCTCTCCCAGCATGGCCACGTTCATCCTTCTTCACATCTTCCTTGTGTTCTTTAATCTCTCCCTCTACAATCTTTGATTTGCCGTCCTTTCTGGGTCACTCTCCCTGTGACTGTTTCTGTAAAGGATGAACAGAGGGAGGGTGCATGAAAGTGGAGGAGAGAGGAAGAAAAAGCAGGGAGTCACGACACTCTGGCACGTGCTACAGTCTGCCCCCCAGCCAATTACAACCAAACTCCCCCTCTTTCCAGCTTGTGTTTGAGCAGAGGGGATCCTGGCACGTGAGGAGATGACGAGCAAGTGAAGGACAGAAAGAGAGAGATAGAGATAGAAAGCATATATCTTCCCTTTTATTAGCCCTCTCCCTTTCTCTGCTTGTATCTTACCCTCATCCTCCTTTCATCTGGATTCTCCATCCTCCCATTCTCTGTCTCTCTATGATCCATCTATCAATTAGCAGATGCCAGCTTTTCAGAGACTGAGTGGGCTATGTGTACTGTATATGGGTGTGATGGGTGTGTGTTTGTGTACGTGCATGTGTGTGTGTGTGTGTGTGTGTGTGTGTGTGTGTGCATGTGTGTGTGTGTGATTGTGAGAGACAGAGAGAGAGAGACAGAGAGAGAGAGAGCGATCCAGCCACTGGCTTCAGCAACAGTAATCCAATCCCACATGCTTATCTGAGTCTGCCTCTCAGGTGCTGATCTTCATCTAAAATGGGTTTAAAGTGAGCTCTGGCAAACACATAATCACACACACACACACACACACACACACACACGAAGTCTGTCTTTATGTTGAGATCATGAATAGAGTCTGAGGGTAGTTTGCAGCCTCTTGCAGAGAAGTATCATTATCACATTAGGTTTTTATCACATGCACACATCTTGTGAGAGGATCTATTTTAAGAAAGGTGTGTGTCGAACTGTCACATGGGTCTATTTTTAACCACCTTATTATATGAGAAACAGGCAGTGTCCTTGTCATGATCCTGTGTTAACACTCAATACTGTATTTCATATGGAAAAGAAATGGAAGAGAAAACTTATAGTGACTGTTTATGTCTTTTGTATGTACTCAAAGTCTCAATAACTTAACATGTAAAAGGATGATTACTAATGAGTAAATCAGAATGTGAGACATAAATGTTAATGACTTGTATATATACAATATACAATGTCCTCTCCTCTGCCGTCCAGAATATTTACAGAATATGAGAACTTTTTAGAGATAAAGCGTACACACAATAATGAAGAGTTTATCAGAGAGAGTTTGAAAAGAACCAAGAGTTTAAAAATAAATAAATAAATAAATAATTTCACACTGTCATTCACTCAACACCACCAGATTTTTTGGTGGTGTTAAGGCTTAACATATTTGACCCACTTATCCCACATTTTAATAAACATGTTTTGGGTCTGTTTTGTACCGAGCAGTAATCTCTGAAAATTTAAGCCAATGCTGAAGTGCCACCAACTGCGGTTCCTGCTTTTTTGCATTTGGGATAACTAGCAGGGAGCTAATTAAAAACTATGAACCTGATGCTGAGATTGGAGGGGAAAATAATTTTATTGTTCTTTTCTTTCTTCAGAGAAGGGGGTATTGAGAAAAGGGGCGTGCCACTAGCTGTGTCCCTGAGTGGATGCTGATGACTTGACTGAACCAGAATGAATCATCCTCCCTGCCACTGTCTTTTCATATGATAGAGCAAAAGGCCAAAGTTCAAAGAGAAGTCATCAGCTGACCAAATAAGGGCAAAATCTCATTCATTCACCTCTGAAAACTAATGATTGTTCACAGGTGCATCCTCTGACCCTTGGAGTGAGTCAGCCAGATTGCACGGGTGATTGTGTGCGTGTTGCCTACCATCTGAGTCGATACTGTTGAGAGCAGTAGGAGGGATGATGGAGACTTTGCATTGACCTAGGGGACACTTGCGAGGATACAGGTCCATACAGGCTGTGTGCACCTAAAAGAACAACACCAAATACACAGAATTAAAACTCTAAGCAAATTCTAGATACAAGACTATTGTTTTTCCTCTCACAAACAAATAAAACACCAGTGGCATAAAATTTCCCTTGGGTGCTATGATTTGAAAGAAACAGACTGAATGACACATGTTGCCTGCCTTCTACATGTCTGTTTATCTTTATTTAGATTTAACATCTGCTAACGGAGCGACAAAGTCTGACTGGAAAAGTCTTTTTGTAAACACTGGCATATTTATAGTAATGTTAGTAACTGTGCACCTGTCCCTCTAAAATGAACAAACATGTAAAGTATATACATGTGTACATTATATCAAATATTATGCAACAGCTAAATCAAAAAGGCCTGAGTTTATAATTCCAAAACCTGAACTAAAAAGCTGCTCCAAGACTAATCTGCTGGTTCTGATTGAAAGGTGTCAGAATACACAGTGCATTGCAGTTTCCATATGGGGCTGCATAGCCGCAGACCAGTCAGAGTGCCCATGCTGACCCCTTTCCACCACCGAAAGTGCCAACAATGGACACGTGACCATCAGAACTGGACCACAAAGCAAAGGTTGCCCTCAGAGGCTGACTACAAGTTGAGTTCCCATTTTGCTCCAACTGGCCCTCCCAGATTCCAATCATTCATGAGTTTGTGGTGTGTGCCAGGATAAGCCCAAATGCTGTCATCACCTCAGTGAAAAAGTAAACCTCCAGATCCCCTGTGTCCATGCCTGGATCAGAGCTTTGGCACACCAGGGGACCTACATAAAATTAACCAGATGGTTTTATTATTGTGTGTGATTGGTGCATGTGACAGATGCTTACCATAGCTTTGCACCAGAGGCAGCGCCAGTCCTGCAGTCTCAGAACGCTGCCACACGTCTTATCACACACAGCACACTTGGCACTGACAGGCAGGTTGCCTTCCAACCACTGGTGAGGCATTGCAATCTGTAGGTTTCAAATACAAACACACACACACCCACACACACACACACACACACACACACACACGTGTGCACACACATACACACACACACACACAGTCTACTTCAGTCATTTTTACTAGGAGAGTTTTTCTATATTTCCGCTGGCAAAAATGGAATATAAAAGTTGCGCTGAAGTGCACTCATTTAAGAATGCTTTGATCTGATAGGAAATATGCCTGAAAAATCCTGTCCTTATGGGGAAAAAATACGAGTGAATGCTACAGTGTGTTCCCATAATTTCCTTGGTTGTTCAAAAGAAAGACCTCCACATTATATGTAACAAACTCTTTGCAGAAAACCAGGCTGAGGAAATTCTTAAGCAGCTCAAAATCTTATTGAAAATTACAAGAACTTTCTTGCCTTTCAATGAAGACCAGTTTTGAACAAACTTACCCCGTCCTCATCCTCAATGATATCCTTCCCTATGGAGGCCAGGGTCGTCCATTTGCAGTTGTTGGTGGCTCTGACAGCACAGCGTTTGTGTGCTTTGAATTTGCACACTGCAAAACACAGATATCACACGTCAGTCTGACAATAGTTTCCACTTTTAACAACAGTTACTATTGCTCAGCAGCGTCGTATTATAGTACCAAATTACAGGAATACAGTTGAAGAATAACACTTCACTAATTAATTATGAAGGGTTCTGAAAAATCTGATCACAAGCAAACAGTGATTCAGATAATCTTCCCCCTAAGACTTCAAGGAAATAAACCATTTATTACTAGCCAATTCAAGATGTCAGTTTGAAAGGTCTCTAGGCACATTCTGCACAAAATTGCTCACATTTTTATGAAGCTCTTAAAGTCTTTTCATAGACTGAAAGGCACTGATGAATGATTCAGAAATAGACACACCCAGTGTTTTAATTAATTAAGCCCTAATGAGAGCCCTAATGTGGGCATAAATACTAACCTAATCTGCATTTATCTGACAGAAGCAAAGCCAGGTGACTTATCAGAGTCAGAATCAGTTATTGTATTATTATTATTATTATTACTACAACTGTTTATTATTTATGTAAACAGATGGTTGCACTTCAACTTGCAGATGGGAGGAGCCAGGGATTGACCCACCAACCTTCCAGCTGGTAGATGACCTGTTCTACCTCCTGAGCTGCAGCACCCTATATGAGACCAAGCATTTTAACTTGTGAACTTTAGCTGCATCTGGTAGGCAGTTTGCATCAGAGTCATGCTGGGTGTGTGTCTCCTGTATCCAGGGTTTATGCTAAATTAAGCTAAGAGAATACGAGAGTATCAATTTTCTTATCAAATACCTGACTATTCAACTGAAATGACTGACGTTTCTTGCTTTAGGATGTAATGTAGTGGCCATAGAACAATGATTTTATCAGTGTTTACATTGGTAGCCTTAATTTCACTATGCATTTACTGTATGTCTACCAGAACATCTAGAAAATGAAGGCTCAAATAAGCAACCAAAACAGGAAGAGGACAGCAATTTTGATGGGTAGTTCTCCCAGGTAGATGAAATGGTGCATAGTTCAACAATGGAAATGATTCTGGAAGCTCTAGCAAAAGAAATATTGCCCCAATGTCGGAGGAGGTAAAGAGTGATAGGAACAGAAAGTACAACAAGAAGGAACCTTAAATGGACATTCACTCAACAAAAGGAACTCTGGCGCTTCAGAGGGTTCAGGCCTGGTAGCATTTTTGCTACTTGATCAGTATAAACACCAAGCTACAAGTAGGTGTCTTAAAGTGAAAAGTGTTCTGGGCTTTGCAACAGTGGTAAGGGGGTGAGGTGGAGGAATCTAACGACGCCTTTACTAAAGACAGTCAGGATAATGTCAAAGATCCTTCTCTAAATGAGGTGTTGACAAAGTCACATGTACAACTTCAACATCTAATCTATCAAGGTTCATTCCATATAAATGAGAAGCAGCAGCAGGGACTTGAATGTGCTTAATGCCGGCTGCTCTGAATAGGAAGAGTGAAGTGTAAATATAGCATAAATGTTTCTTATGAAACAGTACAGCAGTACAGACAGATGGAGACTGCTTTCGACTTTTTCTCCTGTAGACATGAGGCACTTAGCGGACTCATGAATAATGTCTGTACTATGGGTAACTTTGCTTCCAGCCACCCCACCTTGTTCTCTCTCGCTCTCTCTCTCTCTCTCTCTCTCTCACACACACACACACACGCACACACACAAACCCTCGTCATTAGGCATGCCACACAGATACACTACAAACTGAGCCAAAGTCATATCCGGGAGCAACAATCAATGTTTCAATCTAGTCTACCACTAAATGCTGTTAGAGAGCATTAGTAGAACGTTAAGAGAATTATGAGGGCATAATACCACTGCCTGTTAATGGCCATACACTGAGTCGTCAAAAACCAGACTAGAAGAAAACACCGTTTCTGACTCTGTGTGAGGGTGAAATACAGACAGAAAGGCATGCTGGTTTGTCTGTTTGTGTGTGTGTGTGTGTTTATGGGTAGGTAGCACAAATCAATCCCCACTGACTGTCCTGTGCAGGAAATCGAAGAGAAATTTAAGCCGCACTGATTGCTGTGAAACTGTTTGGCAGACTGCCTTCAAAGTTTAATAAAGACTGTCTTCAGCGCTCGCCAATCTATTTTCTCGGCTCCCGCTCTCTCCCATTCTCACATACTGTTTCTCTCATTCTCATGGGTGATCCACCCCTTCTCACTGCCTCTGATTTGACTGTACTCAGACTCAGCAAACACACTACATGTTAATGAAAGTATTTTGAAATAAATGTGACAGAATATTTTTTAACTGAACTCCAATGAATAAGCAATCCTGCAAAATTTTGTAGAAAAAACATGTTTGGCACACATCTAAACAATGTAGAGATTTGGTTAAACAATGTCCTTTTATATCTAAATGTCTTTTAAATCTTCAGTGCTTATCCATCTATGGTTGTCAGAGTGGAGCCTATCCCTGCAGATGGGTTCCTCACAGTAAAATTCTCTAGCCAATCAGCAGGTGCTAACCACTGCACCTCTGTGCTAAAGGTGTGTGAACACAAAACAACTGTGACAATGTAACATGCACACCTGAATGGTATGGCTACATCAAGGTTAGATATAGCCCCGTGTTTTCACAAAAGTTAAGACAGTTTATTTGTATGGTAACTGGAATAGCACTTAAAAAGAAATTTTCATCTCTTACTGAGGACTTAATTATGGACAACTCGGGCTTCAATATCTTACCCAAAGACGCTTTGACACAAATACTGAAGCCGGGCATCAAACCACCGACTTTCCAGGTTGGGGCTCTACCTCCTGAGCCACAGCTGCCTTACAACTTCCTTGTATCACAAAAACATTTACAAATTTCGGTAGAAGTACAATACTGTGCAAAAGTCTTGAGCCACCCTTCATTTCTTTATATTTTGCCTAAAAGGACCCAGACCTTCTTGCAATTCTTTAAAGTAGTCTTGAGCAAGACAGCTGGGATTGTATTTTTGCACCACAACGGTGACTCTCTAAGATGTATTAGCCAAGAACTTGGCATATCTCAGCATGGTGTGCAGTGTGTCTTTAAAAATTTTAGGAAACTGGACAAACGGAGGCCAAAAGAAGAAGTGACGAGCCTGAAAATGTATCGACAGCAGGACGAACTACAAGTAGGTGTGGCAACCAAATGATTGCAAGAGGTTGAGCGTGCAGCACCCTTCACTTCTGGGTGATCAATTTTTGTCGCAAGGCAATTGCACAGGTCACATGGGGGGAGGCAATCTGTCTTCGTCTGACTCAGACCGACTGAAATCAATCAGATTGGCAAAGGTCTGCGATTAATCGCCATCTAATTTATAAATGTCAGTCTGCGCTGATGAGCAGCTCGTCTGCTCCATCATTTATTTCTCCAGGTGAGGATACAATGTAATGAATCACACAACCCTGAGTTACTAAGTTTTGTGGCAGGAAAATGTACTTTAAATTGCGCTAAATTCAACACTGAAAAGCATGTCATATCTTGCACCCTATTTGTGATAGTTGCTGCTAGGAGTGTTTATTTATTGGGAATGAGAGGGGAAGATGCTATCAGAACCAGTGCATAACTGGCACGGCTGGATGGCTCAAAGCTGTGAGCACAGCGCCAAAACTGAGCCCCACATATTCCTGCTCCACAGTAATACTGGTATTTTACTGAAACGGAGCAGAACTGAACTGAACTTAACGGAGCGTCAAATGCTGACGTAAGACGCAAACAAGGATATCTCATTTTCCTTTCAGCAGTGAGCAGTGCAGGTTCCAGTGTTTCTGGGTTTTTGTCACATTTCTACAAAGAAATCGGTACACAGTGAAAACATCTCTCCCTGACTTTTCTCACTCTTATGCACAAACACAGCGACTTTCATTCCTCTTTCTTTTACTTCCCTTGATAGGCACTATTACATATGTCTGTCAAAATGAAGCTATTAATGGACTGTGTTAGCATGCTAAAACAGTCCCATTAATAGCTGGACATAATACTGAAGGAGAATGTCCGGCCATCAGTTTGTGCCTTGAAGCTCAAGCTCACTTGGGTTATGCAGCAGGACAATGATCTGAAACACACCAGCAAGTCCACCTCTGAATGGCTCAAATAAAAAAGTCCGGACTTAAATCTGATTGAGATGTTTTGGCTTGACCTTAAACAGGCCGTTCATCCTAAAACCCTCCAGTGTGGCTAAATTAAAGCAATTCTGCAAAGAAGAGTGGGCCAAAAGTACAGTGATGTGAAAGACTCATTGCCAGTTATTGTAAATACTTGATTGCAGTTTGATGATCTGAAACATGTAAGTGTGACAAATAAGGAAAAAAATAAGAAATCAGAAAGAGGGCAAATACATTTTCCCTGCACTGTAGATTTCAATTTTCAATTTTATTTATATAGCGCCAAATCACAACAAAAGTCGCCTCAAGGCGCTTTATATCATAAGGTAAAGATGCTACAATAATACAGAGAAAAACTCCAACAATCAGACGACCCCCTATGAGCAAGCACTTGGCAACAGTGGGAAGGGAAAACTCCCTTTTAACAGGAAGAAACCTCCGGCGGAACCAGGCTCAGGGAGGGGCAGCCATCCGCCGCGACCGGTTGGGGGTGAGGGGAGAAAGACATGCTGTGGAAGAGAGCCAGAGATTAATAATAGCTCATTAAATGCAGAGAGGTGTAAAAACACAAGGTGAGTGAACAGAGGTGAGAAAAAGAGAAACGCTCAGTGTATCATGGGAAACCCCCAGCAGCCTAAGCCTATTGCAGCGTAACTAAGGGAGGATTCAGGGTCACCTGATCCAGCCCTAACTATAAGCTTTGTCAAAAAGGAAAGTTTTAAGCCTAATCTTAAAAGTAGAGAGGGTGTCTGTCTCCC
>VUQS01043509.1:0-16275 GCA_015108495.1 Heterochromis multidens
GGGAGCGTCGGTGCACAGCCATTTTCAGATCTCTCCAGAGATGTTCAATTAGGTTCAAGTCTGGGCTCTGGCTGGGCCACTCAAGGACATTCACAGAGTGGTCCTGAATCTACTCCTTTGTTATCCTGGCTGTGTGCTTAGGGTCGTTGTCCTGATGGAAGATGAACCTTTCCCCCAGTCCGAGGTATTGGCCAGGTGATGAGCGGTGCCTGGTTTCCTCCAGACATGATGCTTGGCATTCAGGCCAAAGAGTTCAATCTTTGTTTCTTTAGAGCAGAGAATTTTGTTTCTCATGGTCTGAGAGTCCTTCAGGTGCCTTTTGGTAAACTCCAGACGGACTGTCATGTGCTTTTTACTGAGGAGTAGCTTCTGTCTGACCACTCTACCATACAGGCCTGATTGGTGGAGTGCTGCAGAAATGGTTGTCCTTCTGGAAGGTTCTCCTCTCTCCACGGAGCAACGCTGGAGTGACCATCGGGTTCTTGGTCACTTCCCTGACTAAGGCCCTTATACCCCGATTGCTCAGACTGGCCGGGCGGCCAGCTCTAGGAAGAGTCCTGGTAGTTCCAAACTTCTTCCATTTACAGATGATGGAGGCCACTGTGCTCACTGGGACCTTCAATGCTGCAGAAACTTTTCTGTACCCTTCCCCAGATCTGTGTCTCGATACAATCCTGCCTCAGAGGTCTACAGACCATTCCTTGGACTTCATGGCTTGATTTGTGCTCTGACATGCTGTCAACTATGGGACCTTATATAGACAGGTGTGTACCTTTCCAAATCATGTCCAATCAAATGAATTTACCACAGGTGGACTTCAATCAAGGTGTAGAAACGTCTGACAGATGATCAGTGGAAACAGGATGGACCTGAGCACAATTTTGAGTGTCATGCGAAGGCTGTGAATACTTATTTACATGTTATATTTTTGTTTTTTACTTTTAATAAATTTGCAAGAATTTCAAGCAAACCTTTTTCACTTTGTCATTATGGGGTATTGTGTGTAGAATTTTGAAGTGAAAATGAGTTTAATCCATTTTGGAATAAGGCTGTAACAGGACATAGAAGCAGCATATTGTTTATGATTTATGATATGTTTACTGTTTACAATACTGGTACATATGGGGTCACATATTGAATTCGAAATAAGTGGCACATTATAGATGTTATGCGGTTTTATGTGCAGAAGTGAAATGAGCAGAGACTCGGCAGAGTAACAAAATTTTTTAAGTGCTCACCAAACTTTGGCTGTTGGCACATTTTTTTTGTTTGCTGACTGATATAGGAGGAAATAGAAGGGGTTTATTTACAGATTTCAATTGTTTTTATACCTCAGTGTTGACTGATCTCTTTTCAAAAATTACGTGAAAACATATTGTGGACCAATACTGCACGCAAATTAATGGGGTAATATTTAGATGGCTTACTGTGAGTGCAATCTGAGAAAGGAAGCGACAGAAAAAGAAAAATCAAAATGGAGATGAAGGAAGAGTCAACCACTCTCTCCCCCTCTCTCTCTGTTTTATGAGTGTGTGTCTCTGTTCTGTTTACATGTTAAAAGCTCTTTAATAAGAAGCTTCAGGGGAAGCTAGCAGACAGGAACCTTTCATCTCAACCTGTCCTGTCACACCCAGGGGTGGGGGGGGCTTTATTTATGGCTGTGCGCAGGTTGTCTCTTTGTATAGAGCACTTACACAGTCGTCTGAGTCAGACTGGAGGCTCCAGAGGAAGACGAGTAGGAGGGTCTGGTAATCCATTACACAATACGTATTACCTGCTTGGAGTAAAGTAACACTAATGCCATCCACATGAACTATAATGAGAATAATTTTGTTTATTTGGTTATTCTTTTACTTAATAAAACATAATCAGAAAGTGTAATCAGAAAGATATCTTTTTATATTTTACTGTTGTGTCACTTACTCACATAATGCAAATTATGTCATATTTATTGTTTATTTATAACTGGATCATTGTGTGATTTCAGCTGACTGTACAACTAATTACCCCAGAGGGATAATAAAGATATCCTTGATCATTAAATATTCACTCATCTAGTTAGTGAACTTCAAATTTTATATTTTATTTTATATTTTATTTATTGCTTTGTTCAGTCACTCACCAGTAAGGCCTCAGTCACACAGGCCTGAGACTGGTCGACGACCCCCTAAAATGTATTGTCAAGTGGCTGCTGGATGTTCCTGGCTGTCGCCAAGTGAAATCAGTTGTTTTTGCTACAGTTTTTGGAGGGTGCTGTAACAAAAACCACCTTGTGATTGCTTGGTTTGATAGCTGATTGCCACAGTCACCTGCATTTTGACTGGACATCACCAATATATGTTTTTATTATCCCAGCAGCCAAAATCCCTCCTGTGGCTTAAAAAGGTCACATGCTACAGACATACAGTTTTATAATGAAAAAAAGGATTCTAAAAATGTAATAAAATGTAATAAAAATTAAAAACAAATCTTTAAACTGCATGTCAATATCACATTATTATAAAGGTAACTCTCTCTAACATAAAGATTTCCACTGTGTACTTACATTATATCAGTGCATGATTAGACAGCCTTAATGTGAACACACCACAGAACACAATAGTAAAACTGCGAACTTCTAGTTTTTATAATCATGTTACTTTAATCTCATGACAAATGCTGTTTTGATATGGATCCCCACCCGGCTGGCACATAGACATAGTGACCTAAAGGAGGAACCTCTCAGGTTGCAAATCATAGAGGTGAATGGAGGATTTGTCCTGGATATGAACACATTTTTGGAGGAGTGACACACATACAGTGTGTCCCTGGCAGCAAGTTAACAAGATAGTATTAAGTATCGACAGCTTCCTCTTTTCCTGACATTGTCTTGTTTTCTCAAACTGTGTGGAAACAAAAAAATATTCCAGCACCATAGACAGTAATGTGGTAAATGTGATGTGGAAACACTGAAACATAACAGATGAGTTTAGTACTTAACATATTTAAATAATGATGGGAACATCCCTTAAAAAGGTAAAAAAAAAAACCAAAATGTATTTCTTAAAAATCATGTGTTAGGGAAAGAGTTACTTAACTACTGAAGATTACTGCTGGAGAAATCAGATTTTGTGGCCATGTAACTAAATTTCTAATCAGCTTTTCAAGATTCAAAACTTTTCTTGTCATTGTACAAGCAAAACAGAATTGCAGTTATGCTAACCTCACGTGGTGCATAATATTAATTAAGAAACAAATAGTGAATTATTAGAAAAGAAACAAATTTCCACACAAACATGCACACTTTTCAAAGCAACTTATTCAAAGTCTAACTGAAGGAGTTCAGTTGTGCTTTGCAAATTGAGTTTACTTTTCTTTCTGCATATTTTCTCTGGTCATCTGGAATAACACTAGAGTGACCAGATCTCAACAAACTAAATGTGGGGTAAACACTGTGTTTGTGTGGGACAAAGTGGGACATGTCAACAATGCTGAGAAGGAGTTTGAATGTCTGAATTTTATTTCACTGTTATTTCAGCTGTTCTTTTGTCTTGTAACAGTTTCTGTATTTCAGCTTGGAAGTATCCATAGATTGGCATACCTTTTTCGAGTCATAGCCAATCATGACACACATATACTGTGTCACTTTACACCATATTTTCCCCATGTGCAAAACTGAAAAATAACTCTAGAAAAAAAGACAAAACTCTATTTCTCATTTGCTGCCACTTCATTTTCTTTGTGGTAGTTTCTATCATATTCAACAAAATCTGCAAAACTTTTTGGTGACTTGTAACTTTCCCTGATGAGAATGGCATTAGACAGACTGACTGTCTTTTGATTATAATAAAAAAAACCTTCCCTTCATATGCACTGGGTAAAAGCCAGTCTTTAGAAAAGTGCATGTCCTGCAGACCCAGTCAAAATGTGGGACATTGTCTTAAGATGTGGGGCAGGGGGACAACGAATAAAAATGCTGCACAGTCCCACATGAAGAAGGACATCTGATCACCCTGAATGACATGTGTTTGAGTCTTCTTAGTCATACCATGTTTAGTGTATACAGTAGATTGTAACTGTAGGGCTATTTTTTTTTTTTCAGATTTTAGTATGAAGACAGTCCTATGACGGAGTATTAGGGCCACATTAAGAAAAAAAATATTGTTCATTTTGAGAATAAAGTCGAAATTTTGAGATTAAACTCGAAATACTATTTTGAGAAAAAAGGCGAAATGTGGAGAATAAAGTTGTCATTTCAAGTCAAACAGCTGCCACGGCTGCTATACCCTCTACAAAATGTCTTGTGTAGATGAGTTAGTGAAGCAACTTGATCAGCTATCTTATTGTGTCTTGTGATGCAACATACATCCTCTTTACTGCACGAGGGTGTGCCCATCGATATCCTTGCATCTGTCCATTGCCAGCTATTTCATTTTGCACAACTCTTCCAATAATTTCCTTGTTACTAAAACCGAGTCTGAAGTACGATTTCACTAATTCATCTACACAAAGCATTTGTAGAGGGTATAGCAGCCATGGCAGCTGTTTAACTTTAATCTCCGCATTTCGACTTTTTTCTCAAAACATTATTTTGACTTCATTCTCAAAATATTTTGACTTTATTCTCAAAATAGTATTTTGACTTTTTTCTTAAAATAGTATTTTGAGTTTAATCTTGAAATTTCAACTTTATTCTCAAAATGAACAATATTTTTTTTTTCTTAATGTGGCCCTAATACTCTTTCAGAAATCCACTATGGAAAACATCACGTTTAAACAATACAGCTTAAGTATTCGATTCATATCAGCAAATAATTTTCCGTTAAAACAGACTACTTAAATTTCTCTGCTTTCTATGACCAGTGTCTTCTAGCAGCAGACACAACATTTTAGATTTTAGATTTTGGATATGAGATGTGATTTATCATTTCCACCGTGGCTTTGTGAACATCAATCAGCTGACAGACCTGCACTCAGTTGGGCTGGTCAGGCTGCAAAACCTCTCCACTTTTTGTTTCACTTCACACATTTAGAGGAAAAAACTCAGAAAACACTTCCAAAAACTTTTAGCTACAATGTAACAAATAGTTGTAGTGATCATCTGTTATCATCAGTTAGTATCAGATGGCCATTTTGCAGATCCCAGTCTGCATAGCCCTTTTTCCCCAGCCTTAATTTTTATTTTCTCACAGTTTTGCAGTCAGCAATGTGACAAAGACAGAAACTGTTGTGGCAAAATGAGACAGCGATAACAGCATCATGTGTTAGAGGCTAAATATCATATTTGGAGGTTAAATGTGACCCTATGGATCGTGGGTCAGATGATGATCCTCCTGCTACAACCACAGACAGATGACTTCTTTTTTAACCCCCAAATCAAGCCTCCTGTGTGAAATTAATCACTACGACGTATATAAATTAGAAGTTTTGTTCTTGAATTTTTTAACACTATCCCCATCATTGACAAAGTAATCAAGGAATCAGTGTTTTCCCGTTATGTGGTGTGTTAAAAAACATAACATTTTCTGCTCTTTCTTTTGATATGTATATACATAGTTTACCAGAACTAAAATATTTTGGAGAATCTTGAATTAATCATGAGTGACTCATGAGTGACTGGTAAGTTCAAAACAATACTGGCAAACCAACTAAGACAGCATTTACCTGCAATGTTACACATCTCATCACAAAGGTTCTACAGTGTTTTCATTTTCAGTTTTATATTCATACTTCTCATTTCATTGCATTGCTCCTTAGGGTTAGGGTTAGGGTCCTTAGGGTTAAGTGTTCCTAAAAGTACACTTTTAGGAACACAGTGCACAGTGTTTTGTACGCATTAACACATTTGTTGTTGGGGTTTTTTGCCTCTGCTTTATTTTTATTTTATGGAAACATAAATTAAACATTTCACAATTAATTCTATCTTCACTGTAATTCAAAAGCCATATAATCTCCTATAGTATAGCTGATAACTCAGCTAATACATTCACAAAGAAGGGCTTTAATAATCCTGACAGTGATGTAAAAAGCTTTTACTTTCAAGAAAAATCTGTCAACGTGCAGTCTTTGGAAAAGCTGATAAATGCCATTATCAGTGCCACCTCAACATCACCAAAATTCTAAATTTGGATTACAAGGTCCTGATATGATAGTAGTGTCACATAAACATGAAGTAAAGAGTAAACCCATTTTGTCCCCTGACACTTTCTTGTGTGTCGTGGTCCTGGGTCTGTTACCTACTGTTCTGTTTCTGGTGATCTTTCAAATTCTGTTTATTATTAAATAGCTTCAGTTTGCCTCTTGAGTTTACCTTTCATGTATTGTTCCAGAGCTTTTGTATTATCTCTTTTGTAGGTTGAGGTTGTTATTTGCATAATCCTGCATTGTGAGTTCTATTAGTTTTGCTGTCTAGCTTCTGTTCATGGTTATCGTTGTATTCCTCTTTTTAGTTATCCTGCCTTCCCTGTGTTTCCCGTGCTTAGTTAAGTCTCTGTCTCCCTGCTTCTTGTTTAGTTACCTCCTGTTTTATTTTGCTGTCTCTTGTCTCGTGTGCTTTGTGTTTAGTTTTACATCGCCTGTCTCGTTCCTTCCGATTAGTTTCAGCTGTGTCTCGCAGGTCTCCCCACTGTGCGCCATCACCCTTCTGTGTGTATTTAATGCCGTGTTCTGGATACTTCTGAACTCAGATGTTGGTGACATCACTCCCGAGTTAGCACGTTCCAGAAAAAAATGAGGAAAAACAGGATTTGTTTTGGTTCTTAGCAAGGTAGAGCCACTCAGGTTTTACTAGCAATACAGCACAATACTTGATTTTTTGCGCTTAAAAACACTGTTGCAGCACATTCATGGATAGAGCCTGGTCAGTTGAGGGGGCGTTCCAGATTCAAATTCCGACTAGGAAATTGGAAATTCTGACTTCCGACTTATTCAGGAATGCACCATAAGCCTCAGTCAGTCCTTTGTCCTGTGTCAGAGCATCTGTTAATTCTCCCTCATGTTTCCCAGCTCCTACATTTGGACTACTTTGGATTCTTGTTGTTTTCTGTTGGATTTTTGCACCACTTGGACTTTTGTTTTAAACTCCATTAAATGTCAGTTCTTTAACTTCACCAGTTTGTCTACAGTTTGCATTTGGGTCCACATTCTTCCACATCAAGACACTGAGGCTAACAGAATGACGAGCTGCGGGCTAACTTTCCCTTCTGGGGTGAGATGAACTCTTAACTCTTAACTCTCTTAACTCTTAACTGACGCCACACACACACATACACACACACACACACACACACACTCTTCAACATACAAAAGCAAGCAAAGGTAAAACACACAATTTAAGGCAAAAGTGACCTATATATACAACACTCTGCATTTATTGTGAAATAACTGCCAAGACAGCACGGTGATTTGTTCAGATTTTTGCTTGAGTTGCAGAAAGTGCAGTATCAAGAGGTCCATGGTGTGACCCCAGTATTAGAGAGAGGTGGCCATTATATTGCTCTTTCCACTGGACTGCAGAGCTAAACCCTTAGGGGCTACTCTGACCTGCTATGGCTGTGGGAATGTTTTGGTGAGGGACGGTCCTTAGCTGTAAGAGCACTCAGAGGAGATTGGTCAGGGATAGCAGTAGTCTGCTGCAACTGTCTGATTGTTTTATCAGAAGTGATCCAAGGCCAGAATCATAAAACAAAACCAAAATACAAGGGTTTTTAATATTGTAAATCCTCTCACAGAAGCCGTTCATAAAGTCACTCTTTGTCAAAAACAAAGAGTTAGATAAAATATGAGTTTGGTGTTTTGAAGAAACACACATAAAACCATGTAATGCAGACGCAAGGGAAACCTGGCACACAACCTGGCTTTTTAAATCTAAAAAAAGAGTCCGAAAAAATACACACTGAAAAAGTTAATTTATTTTGACACCTCATTCCTAAGTTCTAACCTCAAATTAGAGCTTCACTGTCACTGCTGTGAATGTGTGAGAGATGAGCTGTTTCTAAAATTCGGATCAGAGCCTTTTCTTAGACAACTCACAAGGATCTGGGAGCAGTTGGGGGGGGGGGTTGCCACCTACTTGTAATCCAGTTACAACAGGAACAAAATGCTGGCATACATTGTGTGCATCTGTGATTATGTTTGTGTCAATAGCAGGTGTGGGTGGGATACACAGAATGAGAGAGACAATTTGCAATAAGAGCTAATTTAGAGAGAAGATGAAAGCTGACTCGTAAGTGCTCTATAGGAACGCTCTTTGCATAAATTCTGGTTATGTCTCTTGTTTGTTTTAGGCTTAAGTAGCCTAAGACATGTTGCTGGCACCTGTTCTTAGTAGCAGTAATTTAGTCTAGTTGCTTGTGTAGTATATGCCATGTTGCTTCCTCTTTTAAATACACATGGGGTTATTGGATTGGTCATCTAAACTTCCAAGAACAGTTAAAATTGTATTCCCTAAATGGGACAAAGTATTATTTTAAATGTAAAAGTTGAGTATGTGTTTCAACTTGTTTCATTTGATTCGTATCACTTAGTATGTTGTTGCTTCTCCTTCTGTTTGTAGGTTATGGTCAGTCTAAATATGAGAAAAGGCAAAAAGAGCCTGTAGGTCTTCCCTCTCTAGGATCTCTCCTTACCCCCTCTCACCATATACACAGACTCTACAGGTGACAAAAACATGAAGGTAAAGTAGCCACAGCCTCTGATGGGAGCCATTGGCTATATTGCAGTCAGCAGATAATTAAACTATTAGCAATATAGCCCATCATTGCCTGCTTTCATGATAAATTTAAATTAAAACTATCAACATGACTCCCAAAAAGCTGAATCTGTTCATCTGGACGTAGCGTTTTCAGTGGGAGAAACGTTTCAACATGACACTACAAAAGAAACAAACAAACAAAAAAACACTCCAGTTTGGATATCATTTAGAAAATGAAGTGAGCAGTGTTTCTTTCCAGGAGAAGAATAGCAGTAGTTAGGCTACTGACATAACTCCAGTTCTATGAGTGAACTTGCCCCAATATTAACACTTTTCTTAATCAATAAGTAAATCCTCTAAATATTTCTTGATCCTTTGTTCCTGCCTGTAAAACCACCAATGTAAGCATTTCTGAAAAGTCAGCTGGAGTGGAGGAAGCACCAAGACACGAGCCTTTGAAATTTGAGCTTAAAATCCACCCTTTTACAACATTAAACAGGCGTTAGAAAGCTCAATTTTTGCAAAGAATAGGTAATTATATGGAAGTAGGGTAATGCTATTATAACAGAGCTGGGTGTAAAACGTCTGTCCTGGTCCCCTGTGAACATTCAAAACTATACTTACACTTTAGACATAAAACAAACCCTTTTGTAGATTGAATAGGTTCTCTGGTGATTTAGTATTTCACTTGGAAAAAGTTGGAGAACTCAGAAGAGGCAGGCAGATGAAAAAAAAAAGAAGTGACTGTGATCTCCTGACTTTTAGTCCCTGATGTATGAACCTCAGCCTACGTTTTCCATACTACAACTAAAAGTATTTTTGTTAATCTGTCCCTGTTTCCTAAGTGGCCGTCAGACAATGGGAAGCTCCCTTCAAAGCCCCTGAGGATATCACACAATGGTTTTCACAGGTTGAGCAGCATGCCTTTAATAATGACTTTGACCTATTCTTAACCTAAATCAAGCTAAAGTTTCCTAAACTTTAAACGACATTAACTCTGGCCACCACAAAACTCCACAATAAGTTAG
The DNA here is from genome assembly GCA_015108495.1 of Heterochromis multidens. Taxonomy (NCBI): domain Eukaryota; kingdom Metazoa; phylum Chordata; class Actinopteri; order Cichliformes; family Cichlidae; genus Heterochromis; species Heterochromis multidens. The sequence goes on from VUQS01043509.1 coordinate 9,700, forward strand.
TCATAACAGTTGTATCTGACGCAGTGACTTTTTGTATTTTACCCCACTATCCCCTCAGGGATACCTCTGCTGTTTAGCAGCTAAATATTTTGCTATCTTCACAAACTTTGAAGCTAACTTTGTTTCTTTGCCATTTTATGCGGCATTTATGAGAGATTGTTTACTGAAAACAGCTGCCTGCTCTATTGAGACTAAAAGATTAGATTAGAATCCACATGAAACTCTCAAAGCATACGCTGAATTCATCTGTTTCTCCCTTAAAGCTCAGACTGTTTTCCTGCTGAGCCTGTGTGGGTTTTACAGCGACGTAATGAATATCTAGGCCCTCTCCTTCCTTTCCGAATATGCACCATTGTCATTTGGGTTTTTGGTATAATTTATGTTTTTATGGCTGTTTTGTTTTAAAATCAACTGCTTTCATACATAGAAAGCAGTTAGTTTTACTTCATTTTTCTGCATGGCCTGCATTTAACCAGCTACTCAATCTCAAGCAGGTCACTTACCAATTTGCTAGATTATCTTGATATTCCTGGCATTTAACTTCTAGCCCTTCCAGTTTTTAATTCCTTGAGTTTTACTTCTTTTTAGTTTAACCTTTACATACTGTTCATATTCTGTTTTATGTGCTGTTTTATGCTGCAGTCTGCTGGGGAGGCAGCATCAGAAACAAGGATGCAAGGAGACTGGACAAACTAGTGAGGAAAGCTGGCTCTGTAATTGGAGCCAGACTGGACACGCTGGGGGAGGTGGTGGAAAGATGCACACTAAAGATGTTAGAAGCCATCCTGAACAACTCTGATCACCCACTTTATAACATCTTTATGGAACAAAAAACCATCAGTACTGGAAGACTCCTCTCTCTCCGCTGTCCGCACCCACAGCCATCAGGCTTTACAATTCTCACATAAATAGCAGATGAGCTGTCAGACAAATGAATTTCCCTCTGGGATCAATAAAGTTATTCGTATTCGTATTCGTATTCGTATTCGTATATTCTATGCCTTCACAGTATGGTTCAGGTCAATTTTGACCCAGGCCAAGAATTCCCTTATAATATGTGTCTACAACAAATTTTGAACTACAGATCAATTCAGAATGTACAAATAGCTTATCTGACAATAATAAATGGATGATTAATCCTTAGTCAGTGTTTCAGGTTTTACAGTGTTTTTTTAGGTTTTACAGCACTTATTTTTGGAGAAAAACATCTACTATTACACAACATTGTGTCCTGTTTTCCCTAAGACACAAAAACATAAAGCTTGCAGGTGCAAAGCACAAGCACCAACAGATAGGCATGTAATGTGCTCACATTTATATAACACTTTCATGTCTTACTGACCACTCAAAGTGCTTTTAACTACAAGTCACACTTTAACAATATGCAGTATTCTGTACACTTCAGGCACTTCTCTATCTCACATCCATGGCCAATTTTGAATCACCAATTAATCTAACATGCATGTCCTTGAACTATAGGAGGAAACACACAGGTGCAAACATGCAAACTCCACACAGAATGGCCCCAACCAGGATTTAAGTCAGGAGCCTTCTCACTGTGAGGTGACAGCGCAAACCACTCCACCACCATACCACCCTTTTTCAGATCTTGTGTCTGAGTTTAGGCATCACCTCTCTGTATGGCTTCTGTTCCACCATATATGGTAAATGGACTGGCTCTTATGTAGTGCTTTTCTACTCTACTTGAGCACTCAAAGTGCTTTATACAACATGTTTCATTCACCCATTCACACACACATTCATATAAGCACTTTTTCCTACCTAGCCTAGGTGCTTTCTATCTAACATTCCCACCCCGATGAATGCATCGGGAGCAACTTGGGATTCAGTATCTTTCCAATGATACTTTGGCATGCAGACTGGAGCAGCCACGTATCGAACCACCAACTTTCAGATTAGTAGATGGCCTCCTTGTGCCACAGTCACCCTATATATGATCAGTCCTATGCTGTTTTACTATTTCACTGTTTGGAGATTTCCCCAATGACCCTTCAAAGACCAGCAGGTGCCTGTCTCTTTGGGAACCTGGGCAAATGTGGTGACAACACAGACAGTTCTCATGAGAGTGTCAAGGTCCCCCTTGAACTCTGTCACCTCTGTCCCATTAAAAAAAATAAAAATAAAAATATAGAGACATGGCATGTACAGTTTCACTGTTTCAAGATTCCCTAAAAGCACCATTTTTTCTTGAGTTGACTCACACTGGTGGATCTGAAATCCATCTTAATAAATAGGAGTCAGATTTGACCTGACATAGCCTTAAAATATTAAATATTAAAATATTTTCATTTTGGTGCATTTTGGGCCACTTTATGAAAAGTCATAAAATTTCAGGCTAAAAGAATGAAATTTTAGGGCATTTTTGCTGCTGTCAGATGTCAAAATGGGTCCAATTTGACCAAGACAAGATGTAAGGGTTAAATTTGTCGTTGCATATTCTTCTGTGTTTCCGTGCGTTTTTCTGCTTGCCCCTTTCCTGTCTTGTGTATGTCACAGGCTGCTTCCACATGTGTGACCCTTGTTTGGGTCATCTTTTGCTGATCACAATCATTTTCACAAAATAGTTTTACAAAAGATTTACAAAACATTTGTAACAAAAAGCATGGCTGGTGATATATAATGCATACACTGACTTTGAGCAGGTGGCCACATGCCGCAAGGCTAAATGCATCTCTTCTGTGCAATAAAAAAAGTGAAAAGGTCCAAAAATAATAATAAAACAACAACAAAAAAAAAAACATGCTAAGATGCCTAATCTCATGCCAGTGCTTATGCATTTATCTTGCTGTTTTTTCATCCTTATATGGAATAGTTGTTTTTTTTTTTTTAATTTGCTTATGGGTTTCCTTCAATAATCTAATAAAATTGAGAGAAAAACATCCTTTTTTGTGACAAAGTTCATTTCCCACACGTCTGTATCAGAGCGATGCAGGCATCATTTCATATTCAGAGAGGTCTGAGTTGTTCAAAGACACATAATGAATACAGGTAGGGGCGCCAGAAAGGCTGGAAGCTAAACTACTGTTTTCCTGATTAAAATGCCCAACAGTAAGAAGAAGATAGTGATGCATAATGAGACGAGGATCAGAGTCAAATAACACAATATATGGTTCCCCAGGTGTTTTCATGGGTCTTTAAAGTATAATGATGAGGATATATCTGAGGCAAAGGGAAATGCATCCAATTTGAATATTTAAAGTCTTGAAGGATGACACATGGAGAGGAGAAGGTCATGCACCTCTGCTTTACTGGGTCACTTGATAAACTGACCATTTTGTACTCCTATGATACTCTATTACAACACTGAACTCAATGTATGCAACTATCAATTTAAAGCAAAGTCTATTTTCTTATGCACAACACAAAAGCACATTTTCAGTTCTCTGCAGTGCACTGCAACTTAGATGAATGTATAGTAATACACTCGAATGGCAATGACAGCATATTACAGTAAACACTACTATGCACTTGTCTCATTTGTTTGCCTTGTTTCTATCTTCTTCTTCCTGTCTGGACTCTCAGCTGGCTCTAACTTTAGCTCACTGTCTTTATCTGTTCCTCTATCATTTTCTTCTCTCTCCGCTGCCAGCAAGATCTTCTTCTGATTGGAGTCTAACTTACTGTGAGAATGGAGACGGCACAGAGCCAATGCTAATAGTCTGTTTCTATCTGAGAGCTGCTGAGTGTGTGTGTGTGAGCGATAGATATGAGAACATCAATCAAGGGAAGCAGTAGAAGTACAGAGGTTGTGACGGTTTGTGTTTGGCTATGGTAACTGTACGCTTCATCCAAATTTGTGGTTAGCAAAGCGAGAGCAGAAGGAAAGAAAAAGGGAAGGGGCAGAGCAGGGAAAGCAAGATAAGGAGAGGGATCAAGGATGGTGATAAGACATGGACACATGAGACGGAAACTGTGAATAAGTGCATAATGAAAATGAATACTCGCCCTTCTGGATCAGTGACTCCAACTAAATTCTCTTGCTTCTGCAATGGTGATCTGGGATGAGTCAGAATGTTATCCAGCACAACTTTGCAAAATAGTGTCTACCCTATACCCACAAATCTCAATGCTAGAACTGACCCAGTACAAGTATCTCACCTGTGACCCAGCACCACCTGTCTGGCCCCAGCTCCACCTGTGTGAGGTTCTGACACTACCCAGCTGTAGTGTAAGCAATAGTCTGGCAGTATGTGCAGATTAGTTAGTTAACACACTGCATATTTTAAATTTATTATGTTTATTTGCACCCAGAGGCACAGGCACAGCTTGCCCAGTATGGGTACCCTCAAATCTTCAGAGATGGCACTGGGATCTAACACTAATTGACCTTCTGTGCTTGTCTACATATTAGTGAGGTATTTATACAGTCATCATTGCCTATGACATCAAACCTTTTACTTTAAAAATAAGCAGATTTATTTGGGGCCATTTGGGGCAGGAAAGAGAGAAAAAGCACAATACTATAAACAATGCCATGTGACCAGGGTCTGCCAAAACTGGACTCATGAATCCGCATCACACATTTACACTGTGCCTGCAGTACATGCATAGACACCAAGGCTTTGCAATATAGCTTTCTGAAAAAAAAAAAGAAAAAAAAAAAGAAACCACCACGTGAAAACCACTAGAAATTTGAATGGCTGTTTGTGTTCCTCCTACAGGTTTTAGTGCATGTAGAGGCTGATTGCAGTGAATACAGAATGTTAAACATGCTGAATAGTCCCAAATTCTAGTGCACAATAGAGACACACAATGGAAAAACAGTTACTGTGGGTAGTGTAACTAAAGAATATCCAATCTTGTATAATACACCCATTTAGTGTTGCGGTAGTGAAATGGGCAGATGATGGACCAGCACTACAGGTATTTATGATGGGACTCACCTTAACTCCTTTGTGTAAAGTATAAATCCAGTTTGAAAACTGAGCTGAAGAGCTTCTTAAAGAAGCAGGGAACTGCAAAGTTAGGTGAGCGTTTGGCTTTAAGACCTACCCCTTTCATATTATTTCTCAGACCCATGGTTACTCTAAAAATGTGGATATATCCAAAGCCCATTAGTCACAAGGCATTACACATCGAATGTTGGACTGACCTGATTTATTGTAATTGAAATCAGAGGTCAACAAACATTTGCATTACTTTTGATGAGGTATAATAAAATTTCCTTTTAACATTTCTTTCCTTTTTGCGAGACACAAGGGCAGAGAGAGAGTGAGAGAATTTGGCTTTGAAGCCACTGTTCTCGAAACATAAGTGACTTCTTTGGGGTCACCTACAGAGACCTTGGTCAGCTGCTGTGAGCTGGATTTCAACTCTAAACTGAGCTGAGCTGCCCAGTTTTGGCCAACCACTGCTCTAGGCCATGTGAACAAATTACCCATGTCACACCTGTTCATATTTCTGCTTCGTATCAGCACAGTGCAGCAGGTCTATACAGGGGAAATAAATGTGGCAGAACTGAGAAAAGCTGGCATGTGTTGCATCAATCATCTGTCAAACAGATTCAGTGGAGGTTTGTCTTAGTGTATGTGCCAGTGAGCAAAGCAACTTGGTGTAAATGGTGAGAAGGTGTTTCTTTTAGGATATCTACAATGCTGAGGAGTTTCACAGGCAGTCGTATGGAACAGTTAGGAAGCTGTGTCATATGAAAACATATTGGTAGGCAAGAAAAAGCTACTGTAACATGGAACATCAGTGATTATCACCCGTTTAGTGTTGTGGATATTATTTTTACCATTACACTAGCAAAAGCTAGTGATAATCAATGATAAATTATAGGTTTTATATGCGTAAATCAAACAAGAAAGGTGAAAACTTGAGCAAAGGAGTTCTGCAGAGATGTAAAAAGACTACCAGAAAGAGAATAAAACATCTGATTGTTGCAAGTAAAAGGAGCACTTGACATTTCTTTTTCTTTCATTGCATGCTTTTCCCTTTCACTCTCTTCTTGCATGTGTCCATGCCGGCAGCTCCAGAGAGAACAGTCTTTTTGCTCTGCCTTACTGATCTAGGGAACACTGAATCCTGGCTGAAATTAGACCAAGCAAGTGTGTGACTGAATATGAATATTCAACCTGCGTCTGATTTTCCCTTTTACACAACCAGAAAAGCATCAAAGCCTCTCTTCAGCCTGCTGACTATTGTCTGCTGTGAGCCAGGTAAAGTCTCGAGGAGGCTCTGTGCCAGTTCCACTGAACAACTGCAGACGCTCCACAGAGTATACCGAACAAAGACCCACTGTGTCGATTTAACAGCAACAGTGGAGCGTGCGCAGAGAGATGGTGGCCTGAAACTCAAAGATGAAAATGAATGGTTTGCATTATCATTATTTGGCAGGAACAGAGAGGAAAGTGCAAAAACACTCCTTTGACACATGACTGCATGGAAAAGGAAAGCTGGTGATGTACACCAAGTGTGTCTGAAGATACACATGGAGTGACACCATTGAGTGTAACATTGTTTTCATAATTTACCAAGCTTGAGTAACACAACAAAGAACAAAAAAAAAAAAAAAAGTTATTATAAAAAAAAAAAAAAAAAAAGAACCCTTTGACT
>VUQS01043509.1:16295-43483 GCA_015108495.1 Heterochromis multidens
TGAGTAAAACAAAAAAAAACAAAAAAAAAAAAAAAAGTTATTATCATAATAAGGTGCAAAATGGCACCTCTTTGCATCAGTTCAAAAGCATAACCCTGTAATTAACAGGAAGAAAAGCAATTTACTGCTGCTTCACAGCACACTATCCCTCTCTGCCTTTTCCTCTTGGCATCTTTTAGGATTGTTTTAATTATTTGCTGGCACACTGAGTGTGTGAAAGCCTCTCCCTGCCCCTGATCCGCCTCTGTTTCCCTGTCCTCCACACACTCCCTCACGCTTCTCTCTTTTACCACACGTTTGGCAATGCTTTACTCAGCTGCAAGAAATGAGAAACAAATTCTAAACATCTGATTAGCCTGTAATCATTCCCTTCACATCCCAGGACACAAGAAAGAGAGAGGAAAACGGAGACGACTGCATGACTCAGCCTGTTTTGCTCAGCAGAGTGACATTAAAATGAAAAACCAGCAGCTTGTATCCTTGAAACTTTTTTTAAGACGGCCTTAAGTCAGCAAAGTAATGGGCTAACCTTATACCTTATGTGAGTTTGATTTTATTTCAATGTGGGCACAGAAAACAACAGTTCAGTTGCTTATTACTGAGATTCCCACCCCTCGTTTTGCACCACTTAGATATTTATGTAAGCTGCATACACTCAGACAATTAGAATAGTGAGAAATAAATAACATTTCCAAGTCTTCTTTTGACAGCTTCTTTCCTATGACTATTGATTTGTCCTACTGATGCCTACATTTCAAATAACTTCTGAGACCATTGCTTCTTGCTCTCCTTGTTTGTGTGGGTGTATTTTGCCAGACTAAATGGCACAAGTAAATCTAAAAAATAAAAATAAAAATAAATAAATAAATTTAAAAAAATAATAATACGCACTTGCATTGGTTGGCTAGCTAACGGCAACGGGGATAGAAATGTTATCTATCCGGTTTAAACTGTGGTTTGGCATTGCTGTGTAGACATTACTCTTTTGACTAATGCTGTTCTCTGTCACGCTCACACTGACCTGTGAAGTGCATATAAAAACACTTCTTCTACTATTTGAGAGTTTCCAGCAGGTAAGGGGTATCGATAAGGTGCTGGAGACATTCCTCAGAGATTTTGGTCCATATTGACATGACAGTATCACACAGCTGCTGCAGATTTGTCAGCTGTACATCCATGGTAAGAATTTACTGTTCTACCACATCCCAAAGGTGCTCTATTGAATTTAGGTCTGGTGACTGTGGAGACCATTTGAGTGCAGTAAATTCACTGTCATGTTCAAAAAACCAGTTTGAGGTGATTTGATCTTTGTGACATGGTGCGTTATCCTGCTGTAGGCAGCCATCAGAAGATAGGTACAATGTGGTCATAAAGGGACGGACATGGTCAGCAACAATACTCAGGTAGGCTGTGGCATTTAAACAATTCTCAGTTGATACTAAAGGGCCCAAAGTGTGGCAAGAAAATATCCACCACACCATTACACCATCACCACCAGCGTTAACCACTGATAAAAGGAAGGATGGTCCTACCATCTGAATGTCGCAGCAGAAATCAAAACTCAGCAATGTTTTTCCAGTCTTCTATTGTCCAATTTTGGTGACGCAATGTGAGCTGTAGCCTCAGTTTCCTGTTCTTAGCTGACAGGAGTGTCATCTGGTGTGGTCTTCTGCTTCAGGGTGCAATGTGTTGTGGGTTCAGAGAAGCTCTTCTGTATATCTTTGTTGTATTTTTATATTTGAGTTAATGTCACCTTCCTATCAGCTTGAACCAGTCTGGCCATTCTCTCTGGCATCAACATGGCATTTTTTCCCCAGGAGTTTCTAAAATATTTAGACCAGCCTGTCTGGCACCAATGCCATGTTCAAAGTAACTTAAAACATCTTTCTTCCCCATAATGCTTGGTTTGAACTTGAGCAGGTCGTCTCGACCACATGGCATGTCTACATGCCTAAATGCTTTAAGTTGCTGCCTTGTGATTGGCTGATTAGATATTTGCATTAATAAACAGTTGAAGAGGTGTACCTAATGAAGTGGTCAGTGAGTGTACTTACAACACAGTCTCACCATTTTAGTCCATTGCAATGCCTGTTTGTTGGTACTGGAACCAAAGAAAGTCAAAGAAAGTGAAGACAAGGTAACAAAGAGTACAAAGCAAATGGGAAGAATATAAAACAATGTAATACATTTAAATACATGTAATACATAGTACACAAGAAAATGTGTTACTGATTACTGGATAGCTTCTGACTTGAATCTGAACTAAGAATTTATGCACATCACCCTTAGTCAGAGGAAGGAGAAAAAAAAGGGATTGTATGCAGTTTTTAAGAAAGCTACAAAGACTGATGCTTACAAAAGGTTAAAATATCCATTCTTGCTGCTCCACTTTTATTTCTCGACCTCTTATAACAGTGAACCCACATGCAAAACTTGTTAAGTTGTAGCGATGACCCAGTTACTGACTACTGGCTGTGCAGTCCTTTGATGGTTAATTTTTAATGCAATGTGTTGAGTGAAAGAAAAATACGATACGATAATACATTTTGTTTCAAAGTTGTGGCCAAACAAATGCACTCTGGTCTTGTGTGTACATGGCTACTTTGAACTTTGAGATGACTTTTGGAATTAGCTAGTAAAAGTTCAGCAACAGCAATATTGATTTCCTCTATACTTTACTTTCTCATTCATCCCCATTACCTTGTACTTTGTGCACTTCGCCGACACTAGAATATTTAAGCGGCCTAAGATACAGGATAACAAACACATGTAATGTGGAAATTAGAGAGCTACTCAAAATAAAAATAAAATAAAATAAATAAAAAAGTAAAAGAAGTTATACATGTAACTTTGTGGCAAAACAAGGAGAGCTCTTTAAAGAGACCCGTAATTTGAAGATAACTTTATCCCAACATACATCAAATCGTTCCATTAGCAGAAATTCCAAAAGGTTTCTAAATGCAAAGATAGGCAGACATAGACTCAAACATCTGAAAATCAGACCAAAATTTGTCTATCAGTCATTGTCCAGCAAGATTAAACACCTAGATGATGTAATTGCAGGTTCCCACCACACATGGCAGTTAATTGGATTTTATTTTTCCCCTAAAGCAATTCACTCATATACACCTGACAGAAATGTAGCAGAGGGATTATTAAGGAGATTTGTCTACTATCCATACTTTTTATGTGTTGCTGTAATCTTTTTTTCAGATCCTGCTTCCTCTTTGTATGTTTGCTTATTCCTATGTTGGTCATCCTGCTGCAGACGGTGACAATTTCAGGCTGATCTGGTCATGATCATTACATCTGACCCCTATCAAGTCAGCCTTTCTATCATTCAGCACCTCACTCCTTTATACACACACTGTCATACTTGCAGTCAATCTGTCTGTCAGTTGATCTGTCTCACTCTCTCCTCTCTTGCTTGGTTCCTCAAAGATAGACACCAGTTTTCATGCCTGACATTCCAGTACCCCATCCTCTTACTTTTAAGTCCCATCCCTTTTAACTTGTACAGGACCAGAGTGAGAAGTGAAAGTAGACAGGTAGCTGCTGAATAATGGATGATCCAACTGTTTGAAATTCTCCCTATTTTCAAATGCAAGGAGAAGAAAACAACTTAAATATTTTGGAGAAGATGGAGAAGTCATAGTAGAGAGTTGGCCAAGTTTGGAGAACTCTGAACATTGGCTAAACTGGGACATAGGGTGCTATGTGACAACATACACTTTCATAAACACACTAGAAATATGTTTGTTTGTATTGCCACTGCCATTTTCAGAAAAAAAAAAGCAGACTTTCTATCCGAGAGTTATTTAAAGATTACTGTTCAGAAGCATCTCTATTTTTATATGTATGTGCAAGCTGGTTAGTATCAACTCTGCACAAATTTTACAGGCTAGTGCAGTTGTCAAATTGTGACCATGAGTGCAGTTCAGGTCCTCTACTTCCTGTCTCCTTTTGCCATCAAGCATCAATTACTTCAGTGTAAATAGTTATTCGACAACTGATGAGAGTCTTGTCACTGGAAATGAGACCTAATTAAATTCGCCAAACTTTCTTAATGACACTTCTGATTAGTTGCTCCCGTCTTCACAGCCTACCAGAATGACATCAGAGCAGCACAGTGAGTCAAATCTGAGATAGGATTTGGAGAATGTAAGTGTAAACTTTCCAATTTAACTTTCTTTCTTTTTTCTTTTTTTCCCCCCAAAAAACTTTCAGGGTACAAAAATACCTTGAAGTGCAACATATTTCTTCAATGTCAAGTGCCCACACAACAACCAGAACACTTGCGGTTTATGAGAGATAAACTTTTGTCAAAAAAAGTCCAGCTTTTCCCTTCTCAAATCCTCACTGTCACTCTATCTGCCTGATGTGGCTTTCCTCCTCAGCACTTTCATAAAACCATTCTGCTCAACTAAAGCCCTAAACCAGTCAAGAGGGCTAGAATGCTCCTGCAGAAACATGAAACAAATCCCCCAGAGTCTAATGGTTTGGCCTAAATACTGAACGGGATTAACACGACTCATATTTGCTATAATTATGTAACTTTACAGGGGCAAATCAGAGTAGAGACTATCATACTGTAGGTCAGTTTGATGGGAAGTGCTGTATATAGTGGCACTTGAGCTGCTCTGCTGTTTTTTTTGTTTTTTTTCAAATATTGTTTCCAGCACTGTCCTAAATAAAGTAAAAAGAAAAAAAAAACAACAACTCTGTTTTACCCTGAGCACAATTTGAATTGATTCTGTTGAAGATTTCAAACAAAATTAGGTGCATAAGTTGCACCATGTGATTTGCGCAAACTATAAGTGCTGTGAGAAAAAAACTAATTCTCATGAAACCTTTTCTTTCACATCATCAACAGCATAAAAATAAAGACGACAGTTGATGAGATCATTAACTGCTGCAAGACCTTTAGGGGCTCATCAGAGTCTGTGCTACTTCAAAGGATTTGTGGTCAAAGTGTAAAAGATTTCATTTATTCTTTGCCAAGCTGTTACACCCACATGAGCAAACAATCTGTTACTTGATGAATTTTAATAAAAAGCAGTAAAAGGAATGATTTGTAATACATCGGATAATGGGTTACCGTAGTCCTTGATCAACCTTACAGGGAGTAAAATGGAGTAAAAACCAAGATAATAAGAAGCTTCACAATTTACCCTGTCCCATCTGTTTGAAGCATATTCCCACAGTCTCTAACCTCTGACAGAATCAATAATTGTCATAATTTGAGTGATTAGACCTCCAAATCACATTTCATTGACGTTCATTAACGTGGAGGTAGTAAGTTGCCTTGAGCTTGATCTCAGTTCAGTCATCCTTAACATGTGTGAAAGCTTCATTAAGTACTTTGTGGTAAAATATTTACAGATTATGCATAGGCTGTTATTCAGATTCCCATTTCACATATTATCAGATTTGTGTTGTTGACAAGACTCCATCAAGCCCTGCCTGGTCACCAAGAAATAGTAGCATTAGCAAAACAACAAAAACAAGAATTTTCCCCTAAAGTATTCATTTAAGTTTGTTGTGCCCACTGAGGGGAAATCTGGTTGATTTTAATACTGCAGGTCTGATCAACAATGCTCAAGTGTGTCATTTTTCTTTGACACCAGAAATTAAGCAGTCATTACCATTACCACTGAAGTTTGATTTGGAAACAAAAGCAATCAAAGGAATGTAATTTAAAAAAAAATGTTTTGCTTGTACTTAATAGAGGACATTGGAATTGGGATACTTTGATGGCCTGCTGTTAAAGCTGAAATTCTGTGTACTCTAAAGTACTTGATGCACTAGCACTTGCCTTTGCTATTCCATGTGTGTATTTACGGCACTTGCCAAAACATGTGGCATTATTTTTTCATTTGGGCATTGTCTTCTGAAGTATTGGTTCTTATCACTTTATTACACTTATAAATCCCAAGCAACTTGTTAAAGGCCCTTTAAACCTACACAAGTGTGTGTATGTCTCATCTTAATAACTGGACAATAAAAATGGAGAAGATGTCAATCAAAAAAGTTACACACTTCCACACAGAACTGGGATTCTGACCAGTTAAATAAGTGAAACACCACAGGTTGAACCACAGGAGTGGATGACCTGTAAAGTCATCATGTCATAATCAGATATTTAATATTTAGAACATTCACTCTGGGAAAAGTAACAAAATAAAGAAAAGGATGAACCAATTTTAAGTTGTACCTTAGGCACTTTGTTATTAGCAGCCTGTTGCAAAAACACATAATTTGTTCCAATTTCTTTAGTTGAATCTAAGAAAATTGCAAACAGTAACACAGTTTACCAGCCATAAAATAGGATTTTTGCACAAGCAAGGTGATTTTGAAAGAGCTATTAGCTGACAACTTAGCATATCTCAGCATGTCAGCAGTCATGGATTGGCCTCCCCAGAGCCCAGACGTCAACGTCATCTTGACAGAGAAAGGAACAAAAGGCAGCCAACATCCAAAGAAGAGCTTTGAATGTCCTTCAAGAAGCCTGGAGAACTATTCCTGAAGACAAGTTAAAGAAATTACAAGAAAGTTTGACAAAAAGAGTTCAGGCTGTGTTGAAGAATAAAGGTGCTCATACCAAAGATTGACTTTTAAGCTTGTTTAGCACAGTACTAAGCAGCTGGATGGGTAGTGGTTACACTACCTGACTTTGGAACAATAGGGCGGGGTTTGAATCCCGACCAGGACGTGCATCCAGTAAAGGTCCTCAGGCTAAGCCCCCCATGCTACCCAAAACAGCCTACCTCGGTGCATGAGTGAGAGACATATAATTGAAGCCATACTGGCTCAGACGTCGCCCGGATTAACTAGGTAGCCCTAAGCTGGAGTCTACCACACCAGGCAGAGATGCCCCTGAGACAATCCAGCACATAACTGCTAGCAGGCAGGGCATACATTGAATGCCATAACCATAGTGGCTGGCATAGTATACAGGAACATCTGTGCCAAGTATAGCTTGGAAGTCCCAAGGTCAAAGTGGGATACACCCCCTAGGGTAGTCGAGAATGACCAAGCTAAGATCCTCTTAGACTTCGAGATACAGACAGACAAACTGGTGATGGCTAACCAACCGGACATAGTAGTGGTGGACAAGCAGAGGAATAAGGCTGTACTGACAGATGTAGCTATACCAAGTGATAGCAACATCAGGAAGAAGGAACACAAAAAGCTCGAGAAATACCAAGGGCTGAGAGAGGAGCTAGAGAAGATGTGGAGGGTGAATGCAACAGTGGTCCCCGTGAAAATTGGAGCACTCGGGGCAGTAACCCCCAAAGTGGTCGAGTGGCTCCAGCAGATCCCAGGAATGAGATCCCAGATCTCTTTCCAGAAGAGCGCAGTCCTAGGAACAGCAAAGATACTGTGCAGGACTCTCAACCTCCCAGGCCTCTGGTAGAGGACCCGAGCTTGAAGGATAAAGACCGCCTGCAAGGGCGAGTGGGGAATTATTTTTTTTTAACTTTGTAAAATTACCTGAAATGCATTGTCAAATAATTACCAGTTAACAATATATATCTTTCTTAGTTTTTACAATATGAACACAAAATCAACAACACAAAGCAAAGTTGAAAACCAGCCCAAAGGGTCTTTAAAGTGATCGCCACAGTGATTCTACTGTAGAAACATGTAAAGGTAGAAACGGAGATTACAATGGTACTAGCCTGACTGCTCATTCAATTCAATTCAATCCAATTCAATTTTATTTATATAGCGCCAAATCACAACAAAAGTTGCCTCAAGGCTCTCATCATTGCCCTTGTTACCTGTTGAAGTTCAGGCTTTGGCTGCTGGGCTGGAGTCTGCATACACTCAGCTTTATCATCACTCTGGGTTCTTGGCTAGCTCTGTGTTAGCATGCTGTTTGTGCAGATGGTTGCAAAGAGCCGAAGTTGTGTTAGCAGTATAATGCGGTTGTTTCTGTCTTGGACACAGTTTGCATTTCACCATCGTGCTCTTGTTCTTTCATGCAGTTAAAACAAAAGTAATGTCCATATTCCCATTCCTCAAAAGCTATAGATGACTCCACCATTTTCCTCCTTCTGCACATGAACTTAAATCAGCTGACTGTAACCCGAATGTACAGGGTGAAAAAGGCATGTTTGTTTGAATTTTTTTGCTTTCAATCTGCTTGGCGTGCAGATAACTGAAGGACCTTTGTAATGCGAGTAACGACATAATTGTAACTGCAATGTAATTACTGAATTTAGTAACACATCACCTTGCTGCATTACTGAAAAATTTAATGTTATTAGAGTGGCACATTACACCCAACACTATATAGATATATACACTGCATACAATAGGAAAAAAAAAATCATGCTAGATATCTATACTGATATGGACTAGCTAATGTGTTAGGAATGAAAGGGTGCCATATCAAAGTGAAAAAATGATGCAGCAGGCTAGTACATCTTGCTGAAATTTCATTGCAGGAACTCAAAATGGTACTCAGTAGTTTGTATGGCCCCACGTGCTTGTATGCATGCCTGACAACATCGGGGCATGCTCCTAATGAGATGACAGATGGTGTCCTGGGGGATCTCCTTCGGGATCCGGACCAGGGCTTCACTGAGCTCTTGACAGTCTGAGGTGCAACCTGGCAGCGTCGGATGGACCGAAAGATAATGTCCCAGAGGTGTTCTATTGGATTTAGGTCAGGCTCTGATCATTATGAATGCCATCCCCCTTGCTCTATCTATAAGCTATATGTGTCCAATTGTTGTATAGATTGCAGATGCTGACAGGCCAGCAAATGGATTAGATGTAATCTAATCTAATTTGGCTGTTTACTTTTCAGCTTCTGGAAACCATTCTCATTCTTTCTATCTAATCTAAAGACATCTAAGCAACAAAAATAATTCAAAGCATTAGAGGGGAGATTCAAAGCAACAAACACAGTTTGATGTATAATTTCACTGATGAAAATAACAAAAATAAATAGTCATTTCAGGAAGGGCCCAAAAACCTTGCAGTCCGATGCCCAACAGAATTGTGGAGAAGTGAAAAACATCCTTGCTCTTGACCTTTCCATTAGAGATGTGGCTAGTGTTAACTAGAGCTATGTGTATTTGTATTTGAGCAGGAGGATACATACAGTATAAAAGAACATACAGTGATATTAAAATTGTTAGTTTTTCTTTGAACATCACATAAAAATATAGTTTGATTTCTCTATACTTTTTTTTTTTAAACTTGTTTCACTGTGTATTTATTTTCCAGACACTGCCAACCACAACATACGAGTTAGAGATTGTGGCCAAGGACATGGCAGGAAGTGAGGTGGGCCTAACAGGAACAGCCACCACTACCATAACCATCACAGATAAGAACGACCATGTCCCGGAGTACACACATCCGCTGGTGAGAAACATCCCCTTTTTTTGTTCTCTACTTATTCTTAATGCTAGGTTGTTTTATATATACAGAAAATATATTTTCCCCCTTGAACCACTGGAATTTTAATCCTATTTGCATAAGGCCTGAGTCTGCCTCTTGGTTGAGCTGCAGTCCAGAAATGTCACACACAGCAGATTTATAGAGATTTAAAAACACCAGTGGCCACTGCAATTATTGCAAATCATAGGAGGACCCAAAGTAACAATAGTCCTGTTCAAATGAGGATTAGCTGTTGGCTACTTTGTGTCCCATTATTTATTTATATTGTGTTTTTTAAAGAAAAGCACATAGAATAGACTGTTACAGAAAATGTGTTTTTCCTCTTCAAGTTACAGTGTGTAAAATATCACCATTAGATGTCAGTAGATTGCAGATTGCAGTCAAATTAATTCTGTTTTCTTATCCCTTCCAATTCAAGTACATGTGGCCGATGTAGGACAAACAACTTTGGCCACCGTTCATCTGTAGTGAGTGTAGGCTGTCAATCTGCTGTTTATCTCAGCTGTTAATATGCCAGGTGTCCATATCTACAGTATTTACTTGGGAGGAGGCTGTAATACTGAAAGGAGTTGATGAGTGAAGCTCACTTCTTTACAATGACAGTGATACCGAGGTGAGTTGGTGAGGATATCCTGAACTTTTCTGTCAGTAAGCCTTGCTGTTTTTGCCGCTGTTAGCTGCTGTTAGTGAAACTTTCTTTGAAGTGGAGCTAACATTGTTGGACACTTAGTGAATAAAGTCTTATGCGATGTGAGAATGTAATCAAACTGTTTATCAGACGGAAAGTGAGATTTTCAGGACATTCAAGCCTAACATTACCTGGCATAACGTTAGCTTATAACCAGCTGTTGTTGTTTAGCTGGCTTGTTGTCAGCTGTCCGGAGACAGGAGGGTCGCATGTCTAATCTGCTAAAACAATATAGGGAATAAATAAGCATGTTTGTGCACGTTTTCGTGTGTTAGAGCCTTGACCTCAGTTCAGGAAATAAGGCTTGAGGTGAGGTGAGGAGAAGGAGGAGGAGGTGGAAATGAGGGATGAGAGAGAGCAGTGGTGGAGGAGGAGAAAGACATAATGAGAAAGAGATGATGAAAATATACATGTACAAATGTTAAATGGTGATTTATAGTTTGAAAGAGATATTTTTGATCTTTAAATTAAAAGTAATTTATAAGGCGTACTACATATGTGGCAAGTGTCATGGTCCTGGGTCTTTGACCCAGGTTTTTGAGTTTATTTGTTGGTTCATTTTTGTTTTATGAGATGTTGATGTTTAGTTTCAGAGTGCCTCATTGTTTTGTTATTTATATTTCCAGTCCTTGGTTCCTTGTTTTATCATGTCAGTTCCTTGTTAAGTCCTGTCCGTCCTTGTCTGTGTTTCCATGTCTTGTCTAAGTATTCGTTTGCAGTCCTGGTCCCGATCCAAGTCTTTCCCTTCCTGTCCCCGTATTCTCTCTGGGGCTCCCGAGTCTGTCTTGTCCTCATGTTTGTTTACCTTCAGTCCCGGTGTCAAGTTCCCGTGTCTTAGTCTGTGTCTCAGTGTGCGTTTACTTACTGTTTTACTTTGATAGTCTCTTGTCGTGTGTGTGTGTCATGTTCAGTTTTGCTTCCCCTCTCTCATCTGTCTGATTCTGTTCAGGTGTGTCCCCAGGTGTGCCCACTCTGCTCTGATTCCCTCTGTGTATTTACTGTCTGTGTTTTCCCCAGGTCAGTCTCGTGTCCTCCCATCATAGCATGTGTGTTTCCGTTCGTCTGTTTTCCGTGTGAGTTCCAGTCTATCAGTTTTCTGTCAGTTCAGTTCTCTGTTTGCTCCACGTTAGATTTTGCTTTTGGTTTCTCTGCCGTTTTTGTCCAGCGTTAATAAAGCTGAGATTTTAAGTTCACGTTTGTCTCCATAGTCCTGCATCTGGGTCCACTCTCTGTCTGCCACACACCCTGTTACATGACAGCAAGTCTATAGCCACATACATAAAACGTGATTAGGTGGAATGGCGATGTCCATCTTGGCCACACTACAGTTTTCAAGATGGTGGGTAGAAGGTAGCTTCCTATATATTTATAATGGATTAATTCTAATTTCATGAAAATGGATCAATTTGTTGGAAGATGTAATTACACACTAATCAATGTATATTTATGAGTACAACATTCTTTTTTTCTATTAAATAACCTCAAACAAAGGTTATGTACCTTTAATGTTAACAAAGTGCCACATAGATGGATAGAATGAATGCAGTTCTCCAAAGATGGGTGTTCAAGCATGCATGCATGCATGCATGCACTCGGTACTGAGTACTACAGATTCTGACCAGCGAATCAGACGAATTGTGTTCCATGTCAAATGCATTTGACCTACTCAACCCAGGGGGCAGACACACCGGGACATACACAAACACACACACACCTGCACTGTTATGCAGAGGCAGATATGGAAGGAGAGAAGAAGCAAAAGAGATTTCCTTCTTTTTACAATGCCATTTCATTCTGTGCACACCTCCTATTCTATTTCCACCTCTCCAAGTGTCTGTCTTTCACTGTGTCCTCAACCTGTCTGCAGGTCACAGTCATGACAACTCAAAGTCAGTGTTACTGCCAAAATGTCAAGAGGGTGAGATGACAACAAACAGAGAGTCTATAAAATGAATATAAAAATGTATGCTGAAAATAAGAGGAGCAAAGTGGAAAGGATAAAGTTAGAAAGCTGAAGATTTATTACATAAAGGATTCAAAGAAGATGCCAAAAGCATAGAGCCAGCTGTGACAAGATAAAAGATCACTAAAATCGAAGGCGTTTAATTGACGTACTGTAGCTTATAAGGGACCTATTATAGTGATTTCCAGTAATATTATACTGTAGTATTATACAGCATATATTTTTATTCCGAGAGTCTACTAGAGGAGCTTTGTATGATTCAGAAACCCAGAATATCCCTATGTATCTTAATGTACTGTATGTTAAGATTAAAATAGGTATAGATATATAGTTAACAAAATATATGGAAAAGTGTAATATTTCAAAGCAATGGGAAAATAAACAGATGGCAAAAATTCTCTGTCCTGAGTGAGTTAAAAAGAAAGTAGTCCAGTTATGCTGTAGTTTAATGAGAATATACCGGTGATTCTTGAGTCTTGCATCAGTACAACATTTTTCTGTTGGGATTCTATTCAGGAACAGAGAATTTAGTAACTGGGTTATTGAAGACAATAGCTGCTGAAGGACAAGCAGACAAGATGCAGTTGAGATTTAATGCAAAATGACAAAAACAAAAACAAAAAAAACAAAACAAAACTGTTTTATACCTTACTTGTTTTGATGAAAACTTTTTCTTAGCTGAGACCATCCTTACTCTGATATAGTCTTAATGCTTTTACCCTTCTTGTGATAGATTCTGAATAGATTCTTCCAGTGATATCAGTTTACAAATACACTTAGCCATACAAGCAGCTTGATTCTGTTATCACATATCATCAACCACTTTAGCTTAACATACATATCTGTGTTGGACGGGATGAATTCTGATGGTTTTGATAATCCCCTGACCCTACCCTAGGACCACTCTGAGGTTCACATTTGTGGTTTTCAGTGAGATTACTATCATTATTATTATTAGATGGCTTGCTTGTGATAATATGGTGATCCCATAACTTTACATGTAGGGCCATCACTAGCACTGTTTTTGACCAAATACTGCAAAACTAATGGTTTTTCAACCTCAGATAGATCATCATCCTTGTTAAAGTTCACAGATGGGTGCTCTGACTTTGGCAACTATTTGCCTTGGATTCGAGTTTTTGTTGTTTTCTTTCTACATTTTACTTCTACTTCTGTTTGTTTTGCTATAAAGAGTTTATTTTAGAACATACACGACTATTAAACTTACATTTTTAAAAAAGAAAACAAACAGATAATCAAACAATTAATGAATAAAGTAAGCTTTTGTCATTAGGTGCCCTATAGTGCCTTTCTTGATATTCTTTGTGAAAACCCAGAACAAAACAAAAACTGCCTATGAGCTCCTTGGTACTTCTAAAGCTGTCATTTGAGGCCAGTTTGTGTTATCCAATTTTTCTGAAATTTATAGGATCATAGAGGTGACTTGTGATGTCAGGCAACCAGCTATCAAAGCTTTATTGGTAGAGGTCCTGACTCTATCACACCATTCATTGAAATAACTCCATGTTATGTAGCATTTAATACTGCCACAGTGACTACATTTTACAGCACATAAAGCAGTATCAATAATTTGGGCAGTAAAGTCATGATCTGATGAGTTTTATTTCCCTCGGTCTATAATAGCCCCATGTGTTTACTTAACACTATTTATATTTGATATATGACTCTAAAGGTGCAGAAAAAATGAGTATAAATTAGGCCTGGAAGCTAATAAATGCAGTGATGAGTTTTTATCTTGTAAAATGTAAGTACAGCACAAACTATGGGACTCCCTCTGGCAGCAAGAGGAATAATTTTTATTGTAGCTCACAGTGCAACTAATAGCCTTCCTGTTATGATGATGGTGATATTTGAGAGAGGGCTTCTTCTGTAACAGAGTTAAAGTTAATGAGCTGCCTGATTCTGTGACTTTTCACTTGACTGGTGAGAACAGTTTGGCCTGTGCCAATAAAGTTCAGATTATCTGGGCAGTATATTTTGTCTGTTTACACAGACAAATAAAAGAACCTAACAGGAACAGTGGAAACATGGAACGCAGGGATATGTAATTCATATTTAGAGATACAAAGATGGAAATATGGCAGCTCAGGCAAACAAGAGACAGGTGAGAACTGACAGAGTGAGATGTCAAAACAGCTGGAAGATGATGATCTAGTGGGCTAAAATTGTGAGTTACTTTTTCCCCTGCCAGATCACCTTGCTTTCATTATTTCTGCTATTCAAGATGAGCACAGTTTGCAGCTGAATCTCAAATTTCTGTGTTTTTGACTGCTCATTTACCACAATAATGTATCTGAACAAATCCTTACCTAATACTCTGCATCTCTAATATATCTGGATCTGTAGCATTAAGCGATGCCACAAAGCTGCCCACAGGGATGTTTTCCATCCTGGTGACTATCAGGGGGTCTGGGAAGAACACAGGGCCCTCATTGATGTCCTCAACTCTGACATGGACAGTGGCTGTAGAGCTAGGGCCATAGCCAACATCAGGAACCAGAGGATCCTCATTCTCTACTCTGATGAGTAGCGTACGGAATGCAGAGCCCTCATAGTCCAGTGGCTAAATGGAAACAGTGATTATTATGTTATGTTATTATGTTATCTACTAGATTATATGAATGCATCCAAATGTTTCCTACAGAGTGCTTTACCTTGACAACTGACAACATTCCCTCATTATTGTCTGGGTTGGTCTGAATCTCAAAGCTCTGTGTAGGGTCTCCACTGATTATAGAGTACATAGCTCTCCATGCTCCTGTGGCTGGATCGTCTCTGTCGTCTACTGTCAGGTTGACCACAACACCCGTCGAGCCCTCATACACATGAGCTTCAAACTGTTAAGGGAGACAGAAACAAATTGACATTACTGAGAGAGGACAACTGAGGATACCTAAATCTAGAAATTGTAACAGAACAAATCAGACTGATCCCAGACAGCAATTGTGGCAGAGATGAAGCCCTTCTATCAGAAGCAGATTCATGTAACTTTAAAGGCTTCAAAGACTGAATGTGAAATGAATTTCAGAGGCAGCACTATTGCATACTAAGCCAATCAGACTTATGTAAGAAAAAAAGTGGACGTGAACAGGTACAAATTTGCTTTAGTTGGGCTAGATTAGGGCAAATTAATCTTCCTGAGTTGATAATGTTTCTAACTTGAGTAAAGAAAATCTGCATAGCTTTAATGCACACAAGGAAAAAGCATTGAGTATGGAGAGAAAAAACAAAAGACAGATGTTTCTGCTGAGTTTTACAGTTTGCATTCCTGTGTTTCTTTGCAGTTTTGCAAAGAAACACACACTCAGTATAAACAGTCCAGTAAACAAATTTATATTGTACAAAGTTAAAGGTACCCTGTGGAGTTTTTGACTACTGGCAGCACTATAGAGTAAGATCTCTACAAGTGCATCCCAATTTTGTTTCCTCTGTGCAAAATATAACGCTGGTGGGCAATGTGATACACAACCCTGCTTGCAGTTTCATCCTGAACTATGTTTACTTTACTTTGTACATCCTGTATGAATCAGTGTTACCACTGCAACATTAAAATCAATGATTTTAGGAGGCAAACTGTAAAGCTTCTTGTTTTCCTCCTATTGGCTTTCTGTGAATTTTGTCCTCACTGTTATACATTTATAAAAATTGCAGAACTACTTTTATGCGAAGAAAGAAATAAAGAAAGAAAGAAAAGAAAGAGCATGATAAAGCAAGTAAGAGTACACAAAAATATATGTAATAATTAATAGACTAGATGAGTGAGATTCTCTCCAGTCAAATCACTGAATGGACATGAATGCACAGCACACACAATACAATAAACACCATTAATGTCCTCCACTGCTGAGTGTCAATCACTCCCTACCTCATGGCTCATTGTTGGCAGCAGGTCTCAATCAGATACTTATTGATGCATTCTGCCAGGAGGGCTTCCTTCTAAAGACTACATTGTGATCAGGGTTACCCTTGAAGAAGCACTGGGCAGGCATAAGCAATTCTGTCAGTCTGCATGTGTGTGTGTGTCAGGATCATTATTGTGTCAGAGCTTACACTGTAATCTTTCAGACACAGAACACTCTGTTTAAGGATAGCGCTGGTCCAGCCTAGATTACTGTGTCTCTTGTCAGCCCATGGTATTGTTGTTTCACAGATTACCCTCTTACTGCCTTACACTGCCGGGCTTCGTGCATTTATCTGAAGAGAGACCAACATTGATTTTTTTCTCTTTCCTTTCTTTTCTCCCTTTTTATTCATCCAAAGCCTGTTTAAAAAAAACCCCACTTTGAACCATTCACAGTCATTTAGGGCACACAGAAGCGAAACACAGTGTTCTTAAAAATGTGAGTTCTCCCACATGCACTGTTGGTCTTTTTGTCCTGCAAGCCAGCGGCTGCCTGGTACAAAGGCAAATAGGAGGGTGCTGTAGACATAAAAAGCCTGATATTCACTTGTAAACAAGTGAGGGATGGTGGAATTTAAATTTACACAGTACCTACTTTGGCTTTACTGAGCAATCCTGAAGTGGTGAAAGCCATTTCGAAAAATCTTGACCGGCACCGCCGAAAAGCACAAACTAAAATACACATGACACCTTGATCAGAAACAAATGCTTGTCATTGCCATTCCCATAACCATCATCCTCATCTGGACTTAGGAAAGCAGATAGGACACACTCAGAAGCTCTCTACACATACCCCCCCCCAACACACACACACACACACACACACACACACAGACAAAGAGCAGACACACAGACAATAGCCAGTTAGACTGGGTTTAATCATGTGAGGCAGTCATGCGATTTGGAGAAAACTTATTCTGTGCGATGTGGCCACTGGGCCCCTTCCTTACCACTGATAAAGCTCCAATTTCAACTGCACAAAACAACCAGTCACCTTAAAGAGTAAAAGGAAATGACTAACTACTAGGCAGAGCACCTGGCCTGAAATAACTTAAACACAATGAGAAAGATCAGGGGGAGCAATGACAAGAACGGCGTGTGTGCACTGCCTTCAAGTTTGTTTTGATCTGTATTCCTGTATGTGTGTTGTTTAGTATCTGAGACTCCCATCCCCAGACACAGATCCAATTAGAGGAGCGGCTCTCAGAACAAAAGATGACCACATGACCCGAACTCACATGCACACACACACACTTAATAAGGAACACACAAGAAAACAGACACATTCAAACATGCAGATAGACAGAAAGATAGACAGTCAATCAGTGTTGGCAGTGACCATAAATCAGAGAGCCCTTCACTTCAGACATTTAAGATTCCAGAAAAAAAAGAAAAGAAAAAAAACCAGTGTGGCATTGATTTTCTGCTTCCCATCTCTTTTTATGTCTGACTTTTCAATAATCTGCCCCATGAATCTTCTAGGTAATGCCATGCTGTCAAAAGATAATTGGGTGATAGTCATTTGAGGCACAACAGCTTGAGAAGACAAAATAAACAAATTGATAAAATCATGTTTCAGTTGACAGTTTCAGTGCTGTAATTTTGATGACTATGATGTTAGCTTTTGTTTACTTCTGTCTTCATTTTCCTTTTAAAGAGCTGTATTTTTGTCTTTTATCTTGTACGTCACAGTAAACTTTGCAAACTTTAGAAACATGTATGTATTGTGACTGCTCTTCTAAGCATCTGTTGGTTTGCCTGATGCCCCAGTCACACAGGCCTAGAGACCGGTTGGTGACTGCCTGATAACTACTGGTTGCTAGGGAAAAATGAGTCTTTCCCAGCAGGCTGCGAGTGGTTGCTGGAGGTTACTGGTAGTCACTGTGAAATTGATTGCTAAAGCCTCAATCACACAGGCTTAGAGCTGGACATTGACCTACTGGTAACCACTGGTCGCTAGGGAAAAATGTGTATTCCCTGACTGGTTTGATGAGTGGTTGCAGGAGGATGCTGGGTGACGTTGGTCGCAAAGAGGTATACAGTGCTGCACCGAACACAACCTTGTGATTGTTTTGGTCGCTGGCAGATTGCTGTGGTTGCCTGTAGTTGGAATGGAAGACGCTGACATAGCCACACACATAAAACATGATTAGGTGGAACGGTGATGTCCATCTTGGCTACTGTACATGGCAGCTTCCACAAACTGGCACCTGCTCCTGTATCTTTAATGGATTAATTCTAAGTTTATGAGAATGCTTTAATTTGTTGGAAGATGTAATTACATACTAATCAATGTCTATTTATGGGTGCAACATTGTTTTTTTTGTTTTTTTTACTGTACCTTTAAGTTACATTATTATTGCAAGATAATGCAATGGTAAACTACACTTCACTTTTTAAATTGTCAAGCTTTCATATGAAACGGCTTTTAAGTGCATTATTGTATCTTAAAATAGCACCAAGGTACAACAAGTGACATTTATGCTTTATCAATATGCTGTGTACATTTGTTTAACACTTTGTTTAATGGCCAGATATCTACAGAAGTAAATACTGTTCAACATGAAAATGATTTTCTCTCAACTTTGTTTTATAAGTACTTCTAACCTAGTGTGTTATACATCTCCAAGCCAAAGCAAAACAGCTGGTTGATTTATGAAACCACAACTTAATGCCACAAAACCTTCATCTCAGCACTGTCAACAACATTCATTCCACTTCTTCTCCACTTCTCCAACAGATGGGTGTGCAAGAGAAACCCTAACTTCTGGCAAAAAGCCTGAGACAGAGATGTGAAGCCTTGGAAAAGTATGCACATCTGTCAGCCTTACCAAGTAACATTAAATGCGCTCTGCCTCATTAACACCAGTATCGAAACTACCTCCTTTTTTTCTTATATAGGCTTTAATTTGTCTTTCGCTGCCAGCTGGCAATTTTTGCCTGTTTCAAACCAGTAACCCTGTCCTTTTTCATCCAGTCTGGCTGTTGTGTGCAGATCTATGGCGTTAACAAATCAGGTCAAAAAAAAAAAAGAAGAAAGAAAAAGTATGTAAATGAAATTGTGTACTGAGTGCAAAACTGTAAGCCATTGTATATCAATATTAGTTTTCCATCTTGCTCTCCTCTTACAGAAATACAGGAAAAAATTTGCACAATTCCAGTCATGGAAATTCACATGGTCACCATATTTTTAAGACTGTAGCATGTACAATCATATACACACAAACAGAGACGAATGAAGATCAACTCACATTATTCCTGAATGTCTGTCAGAATTTGTTATGAATACAGATGGCAGTTGTGGCTACACTGACAGGCAAACCGACAGGCAGTTGAGCAGCTGTTCATTTGTCCTAATGGAAAGTACTTTGTGACACGTCCCCGCTGCCCCAAAGATTTTCTCTGACATGGAACACACATAACAGCAGCCCATCACATTGAATCTCCAGAGACAAGACTATTTTGCCTCTGAGAAGCATTTGCTCCATTGCTACAACACAGCAGGCAGACGCTGCAACACATCCATTTGATGTGTCTTTTTTGATATCTTAGTTAGTTTTTTACTGGACAGTTTCTTAGACCATCTGAAAGAAAAAATATCTGGAAAAATAAATGAAAATCCAGAAATCCAAAAAATAATGAGCCTTGAACTTAGCACTTCTTAAGAGATTTAATGATAAAGCCATCTCATGAATTCAGTCTTCCTAGCCCCTTGGTAATACTGCAAAAAAATATAGAGGTAGATGACAGAGAGTTAAAAGTCAAGTTTAGAAAGAAATCCCAGAGTTAAACAAGAATCGTGTACATTTTCAAGCAGCCACTTGCTTTTCCCTTATCGGCATTCAAAAGCAGCTTAACTCTCACCAGAACAAGGTGTAGACACTGAAAATTTGCAACAAGGTACCATTGTGCACGTGATTGCTCATCTTCTCACACAATCCTATACCCAGGCGCAGAATATTTTTCTGTCTAGCCGCCCCACTTGCTTTTTACACTTTCTGCCACAGCTTTAATCCTGCATACAGTAAGTGTGCCTGGGGAGTTAATGAGCTTACCTGTGTCTTTATTAAATTTCAACAGCTTCTCTGCAGGCTGTTTCCAAAGATAGATTTTTGATGAAGCTGACATTCAGTAAAGCAGCTTTTCTATCTTTTTGGAACATGACAGATTCTGTATTTGTCAATTAAGCTTGTTAAAAAAATATTCAAGGAATACAGGCAGGCATTAAAAACCCATATGCCTCAAAAGCAAGGTCAGCCATTCAGGTGTTACAGCTGATGCATTGAAGACTGAGCACTGGCTCTTCCATCTGGAATGGCCTGAAGACTGAAAAGTTTTGTAACTTCCTGAAAACAATCTGACAGTTCAAACTCACTTTGTGCTGCAATTCACTTGTGTGCTCTCCTGTAAAGTTTCCACAGTTCACTTTAAAACTTTACAGCTAACACCAAAATGCTAAATAAATTTCTAGAGTCCCTTTCCGATTGATTATATGATGATGCTATAATAAAGTAACAGCTGGCTTTGACTTCAGTGGGAAATTCAGTGGCTTTTATTCTCAGGTCAAATGACTCTGCAGTAATTTCACGTATTTATCGGCTCAAGCTCTGATTGGCTGTGATGGAAACAGGACACTAGGGTGGACATGTTAATTTTCAAAACATTTTCACCCCTGGCTCTTTCACACTTGGTCAGGACCCATCTGTATGGTACATTTTAATACACTGGGCAACCATCAGAGAATTGGGATCTTGCCTAGTTAAAAAAAAAATATATAGTAAAGGGGGACACAATGTTTATTTGGTCTCTGGGTACTAGCTGGAACTAGCTTTCACAACCAGTTTCCTGTCTGTGCAAGCTTGAGGTCCATGGTAAAATTGTAGAACATGTAATAGATCAGAACAGTATTTCCTCCTAGCAAATTCAAAATAGCAGCAGTGCAAAGTTTCAAGAGGTGCATAAGCATATGACCTTGAATTTGAGGCCAACTTTAAATCAGGTATTGCTTTTTATGGACAGAGTCATGAAGCCTTTAGATTGCACACCAATGACAATTCAGTGGGAACTTCCTTTAAGAAAACAGAAATTCATAAAAAGCAGACTTTTCAAATGCAGTCCCATTGTGAGCTTGTACAGAGACAGGTAGCTGGTCTTGTGATTTTTAACACATTGACATTCTTCTCAGTAAACTTAATACTTGAGGGACAATATGGCTGTAGCTTTTTCAAATGTTTTTTCACAAGGTCTTTCTCATGGTCTTTCCAGTGTTCAGACTTTATTTAGAGATCAGGGTATCAACAGGCATCCCACTATTCCTCACAACCTGTGAGTACCTACCAGCATGCTTACTTCATGCGAAGTAATAATAATAAAAAGTGACTTCATATTGTGTATGAACACTTAGCAAATTATGAATCAGGACATAACTGAGCAAATGTAGCAAGGCAATTGCAAATTTGTGCAAACATGTTGGCTCTGTAATATAATCCAACAAATGGAACATGATAAGAAAAACGTCACACCTGACAAATGGGTAACTGCAAAAGATTTGATGACATACTTAAAATGTTGTTAGTTACATGGGAATTTTTGTATTTAGCAATGTATTCCATTAGATTACAAAAAAATAATAATCTTGTCTGAACACTGTTGGATTACCTCGTACTACAAATATGGTATAGCTACAAAATTTTGAGTCAGACAAATACTCCTGCAGTACTTTTTTCTTTGTGCACTCAACATTCACAGTTGATGTAATCAAAATACTCTTGCAAAAACAGTACTCCGACAAACTACAGGTATACTGTGTGTATTCTACAGGAGGGGGAATTTTGCTTCTTATGTGTAAGTTTTTTTGTTGCTGGTGTTCTTTTGTTGTTGTTTTTTGTTTGTTTTTTTTTTAAAATCAGGCTACATCTCTTGTAACAAAACAAATCCTTTTTTGAAAATAAAAAAATAAGTATTAGTACATTCACCACTGAAAAGCAACAACTGTAGAACCTGAGAGGATGATGGCCTACTTTTATATATAAAAGACAGTTTCACCCATCCACCAGTGTGCTTGACAACTGGTATAACTTTAATATTACCATAATCACAATCTAATCCTTGACAATGCATATATAATCTAACAGCAAATTTTTAAAAAACCTAATCTGAGTTGATGATAGGTACTTTAAAATATTATGCTGATTACATGTAATCCAATACCCAAACTTTTCTACAAAGGACAAAATTGAAAACAATAAATAAATAGATACAAATCTGTTTACTTTTTTACCCAACAATGCAGTTTTGGTTCCTGCATTGGTGCCTTTTTAGAATGGGTCCATGTTTCAACAGGGTTGAGAACCAAACATTATGTTCATCTATGAATCACTGGTGACCTAATAGGCTAATTTCCAACTTTACAGTAGGTCTAGAAACTTTGGGGTCCCATGGGCAGTGACAAAAGCCTTTTTGTTTTCAGTATGTGAAACCACTTCTAAATTAGGCATTGGGTGCACTGGAAAACAGGTGTAAGGCTTTGGGCACTGCTATTCTGGAAGAGATCACTCCCCTCAGGACAAAAATGTTTCATCGAAAGGAAAAAAAAACAAAACAAAATTACCCAGAACAGCTTTTTATTGAGTTGGAATGACACGTCCAACTAAGGGTTTAAAGTGATGCTAAACAATGTCAGTAAAATACCCCAACAATATAACAGAGTCTTGGAAGCCACACATTTAGGAGGAAAGGGTTCAGGTTTTTCTATGAATTTGTCAACCAATTGTATCTCACAAGATCTTGCTCTAACCTGATCTATTCATGCAATTTTCTAAGTCAAACAACCACACAAGCACAGTCACACACACACATGTATCATTTTCCCTTGAAACATGCCTCCAACTTATCATACAGCACACAAATCCTTTCCCATTTTTCTCCTGTTTGCGCCTGAGATTTCTGGCCAGCTATGCCTCAGCATCACCCAGAGTAAAGTGCTGTGTGTACCTCAGAGCTAGTGAAGCAATCATGCAAGGCTTTCAACTAATCCATGACACCTGTTAGCCATCCCCCAAGATAGAACAACACTGACATGGCCCTGCTGCCCTATGCCTGGTGCTACACTCATCAACACAAATGTCTTTATCAGCGGGACAGATGGATTGCAGGTGAGCATATTCTTGTGGTCATCACAGAAGGGAGAGTGGAGAAAAAAAAAGTGGAAGGAAGGAAGAAGTGAAGTAAACAGAAAGACAGACAGGCAAAGAGAGAGTGCAAAATTGTGTGAGGGGAAAAAAATATGAGCACTGGCTGTCAGGGAGTTTGAGTGACAGGACAGATAAGGTCCATCACAGTCTTCTTATGAGGAGCAGGAGGGTAATAGGCCCAGTCAGACATGGTGCAGAATTAACAGAGCCATTGAAGAGTGGAGGTGAGACAAGTAGTGCAAGTGTAGGGGAAGAGAATGGAGGAGAGATCAGGATACTGGTGGAGGAGAATGAATGAAATAACAGGGTAGGCAAGAGACGTGAAGGGCAAAAGGTGCTCGCTATGGGAGAAAGCAAGACTATGTCAGTGTCTACTATAATGCAACTTTAGCTGGTGAAAGGTATAACAGTACACTGTTATTAAGACAGAGTAATATAAAATTCAACATAGCAGAAAATCTCAGAGACGCTACACCTAAGACTCTCAGTAAATGCATACAGATAATAAAAATCCAGCTGCGACAGGCAGATAAAATTCATCAGGAGAAATATCTATCTTCGTGACAGGAGCATACACGTCTGGCCTTTCAGACGACAGCGCCAAGGGTTACTACATAATTTTTTCTTCTTGTTTCTTCTCCTCATAAAAATAGGATTAGACCCTCACTATAAAAATTAATCAGGCCAGAGCACATTCCACTACAGAAGGAGCTTCAGTAGGAAAATGTAATAAATTTCCAAGTAAGAAAGGATACCTCAGCTTATGATTTTAAAAATGGCAGATAGATTACATGGAATCATCCATCCTTAAAAAGAACTTACTAAGGAGAAAAGTAATGGCAGTTTGGCAGCTAATTCTGCTATTTTTCATAAAAAAGGTTTTAAGCATTCTCTGCATGTTCATATTTCAGTGTTGCATCAGTGACTCTCCAGGCAGGTTGTATTGCAACATTGAGGATCACTTATCTGTTAACTATAAGCTGCTTTTCACCCATGAAAATGTGCTTTGGAATACAACTGAAATTCATTCATTTCTAATGGGGTAGGAAATATAACCTCAGATTTTTTTTGCCGCTTGTGTAGCATGTTCATTTTTCAAGAAAGAAAGAAAAAGAAGAAAACATACATGGAACTTACATTTTGATTTGTGATTGACAGTACTAATACTCTAGTTTGATTTGTGTGTCTACATCATTTAATTTGACAATAGTGAGAGCTACAACCCCTTTCTTTTTTAATGTGGAGCAGTGCAGCAAGTAACAAGTAAGAAAAATAACACATATACTATGATTATGATTACTCTTTTGATAAAACTCATTAGCCCATTTTAAAAATGCACACAACTCTGACACAAAAATATTTTAAATATTTTTTTTAAGAAGAGTCAGTTAACTTGCCTTTTTGAATAATCTTAATATCTTGCTAAATTATTACACAAACATTCTGTTTTTCAACAGGGGTGTAGAAGTAGAGGTAGTACTTTTGCTTTAGCCATATCTTCTGGATGGACTCCTGGCACTTCTCTTGGCACTCCTTATTGCTTACCCAACTCTCACCTATAGCTCCAGGAAGCTGGTTATTTAAGTTGACTAAGGATTTCTAGTGGGTTGTTTATTATTTGGAAGGTCAGTGATTTCATCCACAGGTTTTCCCACATTGTGAAACCTACTTGGGTAAAATGCTGAACCCCAAACTGCCCCTGATGCATCCATCCAGGTGTCCATGTTGGTTAAATGTGAATTTACTGTTTACTATGGACAAAAATGAGGGTAAAACACAGATAATCCATATAGTCAATTAAATGTAAGTTTAATTTATTAGAATTACAGAAGACTAACAGACACTGGTGATGTTACTGCTGTAAGACTAAACCTGGGGTTCAGTGTCAACTTTATGGGTTGGTTAGTGGATTAGTATGACAGCTGGGCAGTGTAGGGTTTAGCACAGACACATCACAGCAAGAGGTGTCTGAATTCAAACTGTATGAAATAATAACAGTGCTAACCATTTACACTGAGACTGTGGGTTTAAGTGTAAATGATTATTTGTCTTTGTGTGAGCATATTCAATGTGTCCTGTAGCTGAGGGTAAGGGGCTTTCGTCCAGGTAAATACGTGAAATTCACTGAATCACACAGGATTTAATTAGCACTAGAAGCCCAAATGTAGTCATATGCATCACAGTGTTATCAAAGTGATAAAAGGATAATGCCTCAACCTTCACAGCACTGTGCAGCTGCAACTGTCATGTGCTGTGACTTGGAGCAATTTTCGGTTTCTGTATGTGGCAAATTATGGAAATAACTAAAATTCTCTAGTATCTGTAAATTGTCATAATAAATGTGTCATTGCAATTATCTGGTGTTTTACATTAAAAATGAGACAAAGAAGCTATAAAGAAGTTCTTAAGTAGTAAATCTGACTCCTCCAGAAGTCAAAAACATAAAACTCAAAAGTAAGTAAGTAAGAGTAAAGTAGTAATCTTTAATTTTGATCCAGTGGTTGAATTTTGTAATAAAATACCTTTTTCATAAGTTGGAAAATATCCCCCTCTTAAAAAATTTAAAAATGTTGAAAATTCAAGTGTCTAATAGGATTTTTTTCAAATTTATGGCTTCAAAGGGACAAACCCACAAATTTTACTGCTTTTATCCACTTTTGAAAGATTGTTCCAATTATCTCCTGCACTAGAAGAAGTCGTGTGCAGGTGTTGCAGGTGGTAAAATAACATGAATATCTTTGCTAAATAACATACTGAGGCCTCCAAAATGTTTAATATTATCTTAAATTGTAATACACAGACAATGTTACGTTGCTGTGTTGATAAAGGGACAAAGGAAACTCTTGTGTCAGTTTATAGATCAAACAGGGTTATGTCAAGCCCAGTCAGTCTACATTTTACAAGTTAACAGCATAGTACCACCTAATGTAAATCAATTTAGACAGTGGAAAATGACCACCCATTATTATGTGTCCAATAAAAAGGAACACTTATCAACAATGGCTGCAATATAATGTTATTTATATGTATTCCTTTGCACAACAAATCCAAGATAATTTAAATTTAGAATTGGCTTCAAATTGTAACAACATTAATAAAAGCTGTGACATGTGTTGCTGTTAATATACTGCTGTTGTTATGCAGAATAAGAAACTTAATATCCTTTATGATTCTCGGAATAGCCAAGGTGCCAGAAGTGTTTTCAGTTCTTTTTTCTCTTTGTTTACAGTTGTCATGCATTTTTCCAGAGCATAAACAGTTAATGAGAGCATGAGCAAAATCAATAATTGACCACTATACCTTTTCAAATCTGTGCGCATTGAGGAGGATGGAAGCCTCAAAATTGAAGTTTACCGGAAGCCCACACACACAGACCAGTACCTACTCTTTGACTCCCACTACACTCTGGAACACAAACTTGGGGTGATCAGGACGCTGCAACACCGGGCAGAAAACATTCCCTCTAAGACAGAAGGGAAAGAAAAGGAACACACATGTAAATAAAGCTCTTAAAACATGTGGTTATCCCAACTGGGCCTTCATCAAATCAGCGAAGATGCACAGGAAAGAAGGTCAGACACCAACTAGGGAGAAACAGGATAACAAACGGAACAACATAGTCATTCCTTATGTAGCAGGTTTGTCAGAGAAACTCAGGAGAATTTTCTCCAAGCACAACCCAGTGCACTTCAGACCCAGCCACAGCCTCAGACAAAAACTGGTTCATCCCAAGGACAAAACTCCCAAACACAAGCTAAGCAACATAGTGTCTGCTGTGCAGTGCAGTGAAGAGTGCTCGGACCTCTACATTGGAGAAACCAAACAGCCACTCCATAAACGCATGGCACAACATAGAAGAGCCACCTCGACAGGACAAGACTCAGCTGTGCATCTGCACCTAAAGGATAAAGGTCACTCTTTCGAGGATGGGAGTCTCCACCATTTGGTTTTAGAACTGAAGAAGCCTTTTGGATGAAAGGTGAAACGTCTTGAAGCAAATTAAAG
>VUQS01043510.1:0-15768 GCA_015108495.1 Heterochromis multidens
AGTAATGGACAGTGCACAAGAGAGGTGAAGAAGAGAGTGCAGGCAGGGTGGAGTGGGTGGAGACGAGTGTCAGGGGTGATTTATGACAAAAGGATAGCAGCAATAGTGAAAGGGAAGGTTTACAAGATGGTAGTGAGACCTGCTATGATGTATGGTTTGGAGATAGCGGCACTGACAAAAAGACAGGAGGCTGAGCTGGAGGTGCAGAGCTGAAGATGTTAAGATTTTTATTGGGAGTGACCAGGATGGACAGGATTAGAAATGAGTATATCAAAGGGACAGCTCAGGTTAAGCGCTTTGGAGACAAAGTTATAATGGACAAAAGATGTTGAATATGGAGCTGCCAGGCAGGAGGAAAAGAGGAAGACCTCAGAGGAGGTTCAAGGATGTAGTGAAGGAGGACATGCAGAGGTTTGATGTGACAGAGGAGGATGGTAGGGATAGGGTAAGATGGAGGAAGATGATCAGCTGTGGAGACCTGTAAAGGGAGCAGCCAAAAGAAGAAGAAGCTGTGCAGCATTTCAGTTGCTTTTACATGTACTATATAAATAAACTGACTTGACTATAAGACTTCTTTTTGCATCAGTGGACTTGCTCCCTGCTGGCTCTTAGAACAAGCAGATTTAAAGCGCTTCTATGTTTGCTTCGCTTTTCAGACCCTGAGGAGACGTCCATCTTTCATATACAGTATAGTCTATGATTACATGTTGCTTTACTTGTAATTTAGCATTTTTGGTATTAGATGCTGTCCTGCAATTAAGCAATGCTGATTTAAGTTGTTATATTCTTACCTTTAATTTATACCTTTTATTCATTATTTTTTCATGGTGGTCTATATTTTTCTGTGAAATATAATGTTTTATATGTGCTCCATATACGCATAAATACTTACTATTGCACCAAATGTACTATTTACTTCTACTTGAATAATGTTAGGTAAAGTAACAGTGTTCAGCTCTTATTTGGAAAGCATGCACTTTAAAAAGAAATCAAAGCTACTTCTGTATATTTGTGATTTGTTTTTAAAAATCTTTACTTGGAATTGCTGCATTGTTTGCCTTTTTTTGCTTGAGAAATTTTATGAAACAACCAGTGTTGACCAGTTTTACTTCCATCCATCAGTTCCTGTTTGCTGGCACCCACATGAGAGACGATATCGCCTCTGAGGCCTATGAGGACGAGCTGGACATGGGTCGCTCTGGGTCTTACCTCAACAGCAGCATAACATCAGCATGGAGTGAGCACAGCCTGGATCCTGAGGACATCCGGGTGAGTGGTGTTTCCATGAACTTTTACTTTTCCATTGTGTACCTTTTGAATCCTCCAAAAATACTGAGCCATGGCAGTTTTTTATTGCAGACACCAGACGAAATGGGCCATCTCAGTTCTATTAATGGCTGTGGCATAAGGTCTTGCGACAGCCTTTGGGAAAAACGTGCCAACGTGAGCAGAGATTTCTGTTTGTCTGTTAGAGCTGAAGAAGTCTCTCTACCAAAACATTTGGGTACCTTAAGCCTATAATCTAGAGTAAGGGGTTTTATGTTGACAAACAGGTGCTTGAAAGCATTCACTGTCTCGGATGGAAATGCAGACAGAAATATAACTGATTCAGGACCTGAGCTTAGAGGCTGTTTCAGACCTAACACTAAAAGACACTCCGTTTCCTTATTTGATGCTGTCCAAGACTGTCCTGTCTTTGCTTTTTTCAGCATGTGATACTCTGTAATGCATCATTTAAAAACTGTTTGTAGTCACGTGTCATTAGGTTGTACTGCATGTTTTCTGTAGCAGATTGTGTGCTTTTCTGTAGCAGTGTTTGAGCACAAACCTTTTTTTTTTTTTTTTATTGAACCAAGTTGATGTCATTAAAAAGAGACTTGTAACTTTGGATCTGTCTTATCATTCATGTGTAGGAAGAGCTGAAGAAACTGTACTCCCAGTTGGAGATTTACAAGAGAAAGAAGATGCTGGCAAATAACCCTCATCTCCAGAAAAAGCGAAGCTCCAAGAAAGGGCTAGGTCGCTCGCTGATGAGGCGCATCACTGAGATTCCCGAGTCTGTGCATCGCCAGTGCAGCCGTGAAGAGAAGGAGGTGGGAGAGCATGGCAGCAATCGTAACAGTATCTGCATGTTGAAGAAGAACCCTGTAGATACGACTCACCCAGGAAAACCAGCAAAGGAGGAGACACTGAAGAATAAGGTTTTTTCCCTGAAGAAGTCACACAGTAGCTATGATCATGTCCGTGACCAGAGTGAGGACTCCAACAGCACCATGAATGACAAGCTGGATGCGAACACAGCTGAAGGGTCCCTCCTGGATACACTTATGGGCAAGAAGCTGGTCAAGAAGAAGTCCAGTGAGAACATAAACGCCCCCAGTGAATCTACAGAATCAGTTCCCTTGGTATGCAAGTCAGCCAGTGCCCATAATCTCACTGCAGATAAGAAACCAATTCATCCCAGAGCCTCCATGCTGCAGAAGTCCCTCAGTGTCATCGCTAGTGCCAAAGAAAAGACTTTGGGCTTGACTGGAAAGACCCAGGGTACAGAGGAAAGCAATAAGAAGAGTCAGCCAAAGAGCAAGGACACAAAGGCAAATGTAGAGCCAGAAAATGAATGCCAACCCAAGATGATTATCAGCCAGTCAGTTGAGTACAAACAAAGCACCGCAAAAGGCAGACTCATGAAACAGCCAGTTTGTGGCAGCCAGCCGACAATCTGCTCCGACCCCATTACGGGAAAAGACCTCTATGATCTCTCAGAGGTATGTCCCTGGGAGGTGGAGGATCTCCCAACTCCATCTGAAAATAAGGTCCAAAAGCATGTATCTATAGCGCCAAAGGAAACCACAACTGTTCATGGAGGTAGCACCAAAGGAGCCAGATCTCAGAAGCAGAAAGGTTCTGATCAGTCTCCATCAAGTGGCAGGCACTCAAAGGAGATTCAGAGGTCATCGGCTATTCGAGCAGAGGTGTGCCCATGGGAGGAGGGAGGTGAGAGTCAAGCCGGTCAAGTGGAAGCATCGAAGCAATCAATATCTCAGCCTAAAGCCCAGCAGCCTCATTCTGCAGTTGATAGCTCTAAAACACATCAGGCAGATGTTTGTCCATGGGACTTTGAAGAGCTGAAAAAACCAACAGAGTCAGCTCACTCACAAGACTCGACAAAGCAGAAAAAGGGAACCTCTCCAATGGATGCAAGAGGGAGAAGCACCTTCTCAGATCCACCCAAAGGAGGAGCATCACTTCAACCACTAACATCAAAAGCTGATGTCTGTCCATGGGAATTCGACAGCACCGCAGCATCTCCAAATTCTGAGAGGATACCCAGCCCCTCACAAGCACCCAAAACCAAGGAATCCCCTTCTAAAAAGAAAGGGCCCCCTTCCACAAGAACAGTTGAGCCAGAGAAATCAAAAGACGTTGACGAAGAGAAAAGTAGAACAAAAGTTAAGGACAAGAGTAAATCTTCAGAGAAACACACGAGCCAACAAAAGATGGCTGAGGTTTGCCCGTGGGATGTAGAGAGTCACCAGGAGGTGCCGCTGGTAGAAAAAAGGAAAAGCGCCAACGTCGGAGCAGCCAAAGAAAAGCAGGCAGAAGTCTGTCCTTGGGATTTTGAGGATAAAAAAGGTACAGACAAAAGTGCTTCTGCAGTGAAACAGAGCAACCCAACTCCTAAAGGTGGGGCTGTAAGTGCTGCTAAAAAGGCAGACGTTTGTCCTTGGGACTTTGAGGATAGTCCGTCGAGCAAGAAGGCATGACACTCAACCTTAATGGACCACTGATATTATAATTATTGATGTATACTTTTCCACTTTGAAATCGTTAAATATCACCTTTTACTATTAGTACGGTGACTTGGAAGCAAAGTTGATCAAGTTCCACAAGTTGCCTTCCTTTCCGAGGTTTTGTTCCTGTTTTATCTATTTTGGAAAAAAGTAAAATGTCCAAAAAAAAAAGTCATGATGAGCATTCCAGATTATTACAGGAAACTCCTGAAGATAAATTGTAGACTAATTATGCAACTTTGAATTCAGCCTTTTCACTTCATAAGCAATGTTAAACATCCATGTTCATCATGTCAACGGTTCTTACATTTTCTTTGGTATCATCAGTTCTTGGATGAGACAGTAGAGATATAGAGACAAATATTGTTGTGTATAAATAAGAAAGTATGAAATTAGGGTTGAATTGCATAACAGGGAAAGTGAAAGCCAAAGAACAAGGGAATATTTGCAAAGAGGGATGCAGGTCTCAAAGCTGTAAAGTTAATTTATTAGTTTGTGTCCTTGGCATAGAGGAAAGAAATCAGTATATAGCACTTTAGCCAACTTCATAAATTAAGAACTGAGGACAGATTCTGTCCTACTTGTACATTTCGTCTTCTTATTTTCAACCACATGGCATGATATCACACACAATATAACACACTGACCAAACTCAGACATGTTTTTTTTTTTCGTTTAGATCTATTTAATTGTAGTTCTCGGCAGATTAAAATGCTTCCAAGTCTGCAGAGATGTACTATATGTGCCTATCTAACTAGCATTGTCTTGTATAAGTCTGAAGGGAAGAGAGTGTCTTCTTCTTCAGCATTTTGTGACAGTGAATTATATAAACAGCATGCACAGCCAGGTATCGAGAGTAGATGGACCCTACTGGTTTGTCAACTAAAGCAGTTAATGTGTTGACAAATCTATAATGTTGTTTCAGTTCATTTTTTTGGAGACCCTCATGTCTCTGTTTTATATTTCCAAAAACTAAACGGTGATATTTGAGAGCAGCGTTAACATGAATGTGTCAGATATAGTTCACATATGTCAAAAAAAGGAAAAAGTATTTGCACCAGCTTTGTGTATGAATCCACCTTGGATCTTTGTCTTGCACCAAATGAGAGTATGTGTGTGTCTACGGATACAATATCATCAGTTTAAAGAACAAATGAGATGCAGTAAAATGAAAATTTGCATAAGATCAGTTCCTGTCTTCATGTTTACAGTCCTATTGCCTCAATATAGAAAAGTCAAGCAGGTCCTATTAAACAATAGCAGAATAATTCTGGTTAATTTCAACTTGGTCTGTATTTTATAGTTGTGGCTACTAACCACAGGTTTTTAAAGAGACCTCTGGTTTAGCTAAACCTGTCTAGAAGCAAATAGTCAAGTTATTACTCAATCTGGCTAATCATCTATCAGTGTTACAGTAAGCAAATTAACGTGTCCATTCTGTGCAGCTATAGAGTATAGTCTAGTGTAATCACCCAGTCTGGTGCGATAGTAGATTGCACATTTGCCTAACAAATCGCTGGTAGATCATGTCAGGAAGGGTAACTGGCATAAAAATCAAAAATGTGGAGCTACCTGCTGTGGCGACCTCTTGTGAATAAACAAGCAGCCGAAAGTAACTTTAATCAAAGAAATGAGGTACCTTAAAAGCTGTTGTGCCCCTGGGACCTCATTTTTCTGGCTCTTGCAGAGATAGATTACTTTGTTATCCACACGCGTGTGCTACACCAAGCTTAACTACCTTCAAGTTAAAAGCCAGCATGTTTAATGAGTGTGAATGTTACAAACAGTACCAAACTACAGTATAATGATCTGCATGCAATTCAACAGTTCCTCAAATTAATGCCTGAAGCTGGCTCCAGAAGTCGGTCAATAGCCTGAGTATCCTATGTTAAAATGCCCAACTTTACAGTGTGACCACTTTGACCTATAGGTAGTTATCCACTATTTGGCTCCTAGGCCTCACCTTCCCTCACCTTGTCTAAGGGTTCGCTTATTTAAGTCATTGAACAAGACCTCTGACTATGTTTGTGGTGTTGATGCCTTTTGGAGCATTTTACTGGGGTTATCTGACAAATATTATTTCTCACAGTGCATTTAATTGTCCTAACAGTCTATCCATGGCAGCAACTCAGTCTATTTAGGCATGTAGACGTGGTCAAGACGACCTGTTGAAATTCAAACCGAGCATCAGAATGGGGAAAAAAAGGTGATTTAAGTGACTTTGAATGTGGCATGGTTATTGTTGTCAGACGGGCTGGTTTGAGTGTTTCAGAAACTGCTGAGCTACTGGGATCTTCCCACACAAACATCTCTAGGGTTTACAGAGAACTGTCCGAAAAAGAGAAAATATCCAGTGAGCAGCAGTTCTCTTGGTAAAAATGTCTTGTTGATGTCAGAGGTCAAAGGAGAGTGGCCAGACTGCTTGGAGCTGATAGCAAAGCAACAGTAATTCAAATAACCACTTATTAAAAGCAAGGTATGCAGAAGAGCATCTCTGAACCTTGAAGATGAGCTACAGCAGTAGAAGACCACCCTGGGTGCTACTCCTATCAGCTAAGAACAGGAAACTGCAGCTATGGTTCACATGGACTCACCAAAATTGGACAATAGCAGATTGGAAAAATGTTGCCTGGTCTGATGACTCAATTTCTGCTGCGACATTTGAATGGTAGGGTCAGAATTTGGTGTAAACAATATGAAAGCATGGACCGATTCTGCCTGGTATCAATGGTTCAGGCTGCTGGTGGTGTAATGGTGTGGGGGATATTTTCTGGGCACACTATGGGCCTCTTGGTACCAACTGAGTATTGTTGCCACAGCCTACCTGAGTGCTCCTGATGGAATAACGTGCAATATCACAAACCTCAAATCATCTCAAACTGGTTTCTTGAACATTACAGTGAGTTCACTGTACTCAAATGGCCTCTACAGTCACCAGATCTCAATTCAATATAGCACCTTCCACTGGTGAGATTCACATTATGGATGTACAGCTGACAAATCTGCAGCAACTGTGTGATCATGTCAATATGGACCATAATCTCTGAGGAACATGTCCAGCACCTAATTGAATCTATGCCATGAAGAATTAAGGCAGTTTTGAAGGGAAAAGTGGGCCCAGCCTGGTACTAGCAAGGTGTACCAAATAAAGTGGCTGGTGAGTGTATATGATAGCTCTAATTAGTAGATATCTACATCAAGTTTACCAACCCCATTAAGAGTTAGTTGATTCAATTCAATTTTATTTATATAGCGCCAAATCACAACAACAGTCGCCTCAAGGCGCTTTATATTGTAAGGTAAAGACCCTGCAGTAATACAGAAACATGACTTACGATCTGCAATATGTAAAAGTCTGGTCACAGGCAGCGATAGATGAGGGTTCATCATGTCGTCCTTGTCCGTGAATCCAAAACAAAAGTAAAACAGCATGAAGTAGTACTCGATTATAAGATTAATTGTTGGCTCAGTTGGTGGTTTAAGTAAATATTCAGCTTGTTTACTGTCTGAATATGCGATCAAAGTCAACAAAGTATTGACCTAAATGATAGAAACACTGGTCATAACTGCCAAAATAAAATCCAAGTTTTTATTAACTAGATCTGTCATTTAATAGTCTGAAATACTGGCCATAGTATGACCTGTTGTAGGCCTATATTTTGATATTTAAAGGTTAAGCACTGCTACAGTTTTTCTTTGCATCTCTGTATTAGAAGTCATTCCAACTTTAATACAAAGCAGATTGAAGCCCCATTTATTTATGAACCTAATAAGTTCATAATTAGACTTAGCGTGGTGGTTATCAAATAATAATCTGACTAAACCTTTTAAAGGTTGTGAGGTGTTCCGTGTTTTGTATCAAAATGTCTAAATAGTCTCCATAAACTATCAATTAAAGTGAAAAAATACCCCATTTATATTTGCAGTCGTGTATCAGTATAGCATCTACAGTGCTTTATGGTATCTTGTGAAAATTACTGATTGTAACTATCTGTATTCACTGTCAAATTCCTCAAAACCCATTAGGGGTCCATAATAATTGTGATTAAAGTCAGTACTCATTGGTGAGTTTTCTTGAATTACTAAATTTCTTTGGCACAGCTAAAACGAAAACTACCTAGTGACAGATATCGTTTTCTGAGAATTACCTCCACCTCCAGCCTGTGGGAGGGCTCTTTCATCGTCACAGGTGTCAGAGAGCCGTCACCCCTGCACTGATGGATTGTAATCCTTTGATGGATCCGTGTGATCTTTATGAACCAGATGTTAGGCATCATCCATCATCTGGGTCAGGATTTTATTATACAAGGCTTCATAACCCTCCCCCCTTTTGGTATGAATACAGCGACATTTCAAAAGCCCCTTCTTTTTTTAAACCTGACTTTGGAGTCACTGCCGATTTCACTGCCCTGGGTGATAAATAACATGCTGCCTCTTTTACTGTCACTGTAGGAAAGATATTTCAAAATGGGGAGATGTGTTTGTTTCATGTTTGAAAGTGAATTGGAGTGAATACAGGCTCTATGATTTTGGTAGAATATCAATCCAAAAAAATAGCCAAAAACAAGCAATATGTTAGGATTTTTAACAAAAGAAGGAATTTTTATGGTGTTATTTATGTTGATTTTAAACCTAAGCACATTTCCAGGTTTATTAAAATAAAAAATAAACATTAACAGTGCAACATCCCAGCACTGAATGAAGTCACCATTTTGCGTAACTTTGAGTCTACTTTTTAATTTCCACTAGCCTGCTTGCTGCAGGAATCCTCAAGTCAGCCAATCCATAGCTGTATGTGTATTAAATTGTGTGATACATAACCAAGTGTCTGTTACTGTCTGTTTCTCTGGAAATCATTAATGAGTCTGTGAGTATTTGAACCTCAGTCATTTACTGGGGTGTGCAAATCAAGACCATCGTTCTTGTACCATGCTGTGTCCCGTAGCTTCTTTGTCCTCCGATTGGGTTGTCTCTACCATGGTGTATTTCTGTTGGTTAGCTGCTTTCATTTAAACCTCACTTCTATTCTCTCGTGACCAAACAAAGTCACACGATGGCAAATACAACTACTACTATCGCTACTACTACTATTCAACGCTGTAACGTCGTAAATCTTGCTCTTGTGGCTTCTGCATGAATTCAAGAAATTAGTAGGACCGATGTTTCACTGCCCTTGATAGAACAAAAAAAAAGAAAAGAAAAAAACTGATCTTTTATGGACTGTTACAAGTTGTATAGTGAGTGATACTGTCCCTAACCCACTGTATTGTGCTTGTTATAACTATTGCTCTATGACAAGCTTATAGCATCAATATATGGGAATATTTGGTAGATTTATATTGTGTTATATTGTGATAGCATGTACATAAAAGATACCTCCTCTGCAATAAATATTTATATGAAAATTAACTGTGTTCTCCTCTGTTTCCACTACAATGCTTCTGATCCCACAGGAAGACACCCCCGTGATGCATTTCTGCTTAGTAATCATCCCTGTCTCAGATTTATTTGCTTATTCTTCATGCAGACATACAGTTGGAGAAAGCCCAGCCTTTAACGACCTTGTGCATCATAACCACTTTAGGGTATGTGCTTCTTGGCGACTGCCCTGAAATGCTTTTATGGCTCATTGTGGTCTTTTTGGATGAAGATCAATGGATGCTCTCCAGGAAGCAGGACACAGAAGATGATATCAAATGCTGACTCCAGACCCCTGCAGAAAAACTGAGTGCTGTTATTTTCCTATTCCAAGATAATTATCTGCCAAGGTGAAATTATTCCATGCCCGAGCCAAAGGGAAAACCTGCTCTGTTAATACTTTTTAGAACCCCATAAATTCAAAGTACTGGATTAAAAATCTAGTGTGTACATGCACTTATACAGTACTGTGCGAAAGTCTTGAGTCATACTTTGCTAGAAAAATAGAAAAATTGTGCAAATATAAGTGGAATTACAGTATACAGTATAAGGCTAAACAGAGTTTTTACAATTGTGATGAGCTTGAAAGTTATTATTTGGTATGACCACCTTTATTCTTCAACATAGTCTGAACTCTCTTTGGCAGTTTTCTTGTCATTTCTTTAAGTAGTCTTCAGGAATAGTTCTCCAGGCTTCTTGAAGGACATTCAAAGCTCTTCTTTGAATGTTGGCTGCCTTTTGTTCCGATCTCACACTGCTTCAGTAATGTTAAGGTATAGGCTCTGTGGAGGCCAATCCATGACGGATTGAAAGCCAATGTTCACAGAAAAACTTTGAAAGATGTTCAGAAAGCATGGAGAGCTATTGCTCAAGACCACTTTTAAAGAAATTAAAAGAAAATCTAGCTGCATGGAAGCTAAATATGAAGAAATGAGGGGTGACTCTAGACTTTTGAACAGTATTGTACATCCCTTAATATATAAGATGAGATGCAGCCAGATAACGCTGCAAAAGGGTAAGCATTAACTGCTGTTTAAAGAGCACTTGCAGAGCCTTTCTAATAAATAGAACATCAATACAAGCTGCTGCAGGGAACTCAAACTGAGAAACATTAGAGCAGAAAACAGCTAACTATGATAAATAACCTGTGACGTGTTGATACTGGAACCACTGATGCTCTATTTAATATTAATTATGGTTAGAAAGCAGTTTGCATCATCCGAGGATAACATACAAAATATTGAATGCACAGCATGTGATGATGTGTTTTTATATATCTAGATTATTTTCTTAAAACTTTTACCCAGAGTGTTAACAATGAAGAGGTTTACTGACACTAGGATAACAGGTGGAAGTATTCATATTTACTCCCCCTTATAAGACTGTCTCCTGTCTGTTCTGTCTGTGATTGTGGGTGATTTTAAAAGAGGTTGCCTTTCATTTTAGTGTTAGGATCTCATCTTTTCTTTCTTTCTTTTTTTGGTTTATTCTTATTATTAATAACAATAGAAACCTGTTTTGCCTAAACAAGCTTTGACTGTAAGCTGCCTGAATAGCACCAAATAAAAGGCAGATAATGTTAGCAACTAACAACTAGCAAATTCTACTAGCTCACCTCAATGCATGGCCTGGGCTCTGGAATCAGTCTCCAGGATAGGGGCCGGATTCTGTTCCAATCTGAAGTTGCCCTCGGCGAGAGGCAATGG
Source organism: Heterochromis multidens (assembly GCA_015108495.1). Lineage (NCBI taxonomy): Eukaryota > Metazoa > Chordata > Actinopteri > Cichliformes > Cichlidae > Heterochromis > Heterochromis multidens. The sequence goes on from VUQS01043510.1 coordinate 10,916, forward strand.
GCATGTGTGGGTATACTTGGATCAACCACCTTGCGAGATACTTAAACTCCTCCACTTGAGGCAGCAACTCATCCCTGACCTGCAGTGGGCACTCCACCCTTTTCAGGCTGAGAACCATGGCCTCAGACTTGTAGGTGCTAATTCTCATTCCTGCCGCTTCACACTTGGCTGTGAACCAGTGTGAGCTGGAGGTCACCACCTAGTGAAGCCAACAGAACTGCATCATCCAGAAAAAGAAAAAACGAGATCCTGAAACCACCAAAGTGGAAGCTTTTCACCACTTGTCATGAACCAGTGGCAGATAAGTGGCAGAAAATTATGGATGGATGGGTGGATGGATGGATGGATGGGTGGATGGATGGATGGATGGGTGGATGGATGGATAACTACTGTCATGTGAAGTGAAAACTATGTGATTCATGGTTTTTATTTACCTTTTATATTAAACATGCAGTGTAAATATTAATTTTTCCCTGACAATAATCAACCAACCACAAAACACGATGTAAAGCAAGCATTTCTAACTAAGATTTTTGTGGATTAAACTGTTTGGTAAAAACAAAGCTGCTTGTATATTAATCTGACATGTCTAAGTGTGAAATTTCACCTAATTAGAACAACCTGAAGTGCTCTAAAGAAACACTGGCAGTCCTTTTGTGCATTCATAATTCCATCAATTTTGACAAGATTCCCAACATCACTGACTGAAATGCAGTCCCAAACCATGACAGAGCCTCCACCATGTTTAACACACGGCTGTAGACACTCATGGATGTACCTCTCTCCTGACCTCTTCTGTACATATTGACAATGACTTGAACCAAAAGTTTCCCAATTTGGATTCTTCACTCTATCAGACCTGTTGCCACTGATTTTCAGTCCAGTTGTTGTGTTATTTGGCATATGTCAGACTTTTCTCCCTGATCCTCTTCCTTGAGAATGGCTTCTTGACAGCCACCCTTTCACTGAGGCTATTTTTGATGAGGCTTCAGTGAACAGTAGATGGATCAAATGAAGGTCCAGATGCTCTCTGGTCTCTCAGGTCCTGTGTCAGGTCTTTGCTGAATTTGTTCCTATTTCTTAAGGACATGACTTTGAGATACTGTTCATCTGCTGTCGATATTTTTTTTAGTCCTGCTACTTCTTCTTTTGTCCTCCACTTGTCCAGTTTCCTCAAAATTTTTAAGGACACACTGTGCACAATGCCAAGATTCACCAGGTTTTCAGCTAATAGCTCTTTGGGAATCACATTGTTGGTGCAAAAATACTATTTTATGCCTGTCAAATTGTGTTACCTTTGGCATTTTTCATAGATTCAACTAAAGAAATGGAGACAAATTATGTGGTTATATTGTTTTTGCAACAAGCTGCTAGTAACAAAGCATCTAACAATACAACTTAAAATTGGTTCTTTGCTATGATGTCTGTTATGTACACTGGTTTATCCCTTGATTTGGGTGCCTTTTTATACTTGAATGATTCATGGGTCAGTGTTAAGTTGCTTAACAAAAGAAAAAAGTATTCTTTAAAAATTACAAGAAAGTCTGTCTCACTGTGAGGGGTGGCACAGTACGTGTAGTAAGAGATGGTCTGTCTGGATGTGAAGTCAGTCCTTCAAATTTAATTCAGATAAATGAATAACAAAGTTCTTTTCATGTAGAAATAATCAATTTTTCTCACTTAAATCTCAGACTCTTCTGTATTTGCTGCAAATGGAGCTCAGTGGGACTCCGTTAGTGCATGTGAGAATTATAGTTGAACACTGTTGTCCCCCTTCGCGGGACAGCCCAGCTGGACTTAGACAGTGAACGGCACATGAATCACAGCCTTTTGTGGCAGGGCCATGTGGGTAGAGATCGACGGTGGCTGAGAGGAGGAGAGACGGGAGATGAGAGGAAGATGATGGTTTGGCACAAGCCAACGTATACTCTGCCGCTGACTCATCCGTCTTATAGATGCAGGAACGGATGAGGGAGGGAGGGTCGGAGGGAGGGAGGGGGTGGTGGGTAGTGGGAGGGGGAAAGACACTGAGGACAGATCGTGTGTTGTGATGTACTTATGACTCACAAAGAGGGGGATGCATGTGTGGGGGGGCAGAGTGGGAGATGCAAACAGACACACTCGTGGAAACAAAATCTGTACAACATAATTACAACTGCAAGCATCTGTTTTTTCTCTATTGTCCCTCATGACCCCAGAAGAACACCATTTCAGATGAATTTAAGACTTTTAGTTATCTAATCTAAATCTAATAGACTAATTGATAAGTTGAGGTATTTCATGTAAAAAAAAAAAAAAAAAGGTATTTTTTTTAGAGTCCAGTTAAGGAACTTTCAACCTGACCAAGCTCAAACTAGACTTGCAGACTTCCGGCTTAACTTTAACACTGATAGCTTGTTATTTTAGTCAGTTTTTGACTTGAAATGAGCTGACTGATACATCAAATTGACTCAGCCAATCGTGCTTCACTGGCATTATAGAGATCATTATTTCTGTATAAATTTACACAAACTCTTACTTATTAAAAGGTTTGAAATTACACTGAACTTAGTGTGGTGCAGATGCAGTTTAAGACAAGATTTTGACTTCATCATTTATTTTTAACAGGTAAATTAATGACTTTGTCTCATTGCTGCCCAGACATATTACATTCAGAAATTAGAAAATATTCAGATGTCAATGATAAAGGACATATTTTGTCATTTAAACGCACAGTGGCTGAGTGGGTAGCACAGCAAAGGGCTCCTGGGTCTGAACCTGGACATGGTCTTTCTGTGTGGAGTTTGTGTGTTCTTCCTGTGCTTACATGGGTTTTCCAGGAGCTCAGGTTTCTCCTGCCATTAAAAAAAAGAAGCTATTTTAATGCTTTAATGCTAATTTTAATGGATTTGTGACCAGACTGGGCAGGATTAGAAATCAGTAAAGAGGGACAGAGAGACAGCTTAGGTTGAGTAGTTAGGAGACAAAATTAGAGAGGAAAGGCTGAGATGGACAGAGGAGCCAATCAGGATAAAGCTGGCTTAAGGGAAAGGTATAATTAAAGGGAAAAGGGGCTAAGATGGCTTGTTTCAGACAGTGAATGAACTGAAGGTTGAACCAAGGCCCAGTATATGATAAATGAGGATTATTTACAGCCATAAATCATGCAAAGCTACTCTAATAGAGTCCAAGAATACAAATATGGAGCCAAAAATGAGCAAAAAAGGTCCCCTTTAAGATACTCAATATGAGTGGCCAGTGACCTTTGAATGGAGACAGGATTTGAATCGTTTTATCGAGTGTCAGTGGGTAAATGAACCTCTGAGGTTTCTGGGTGATCTGACTCTTTACTTTTGCTTTCTTTAATGTGAAATCTGATTTATTTCAGCAGCCAGCTAGATGTTTGATAAGCTGGAGACCTCAGCCAGTAGTACACACCCACGAGCCTCTGTCCTCTGGTCTGAAATCCCACACAGCGTTACCAGCCTCAACGGTGGTTTCATCACTGGAGGAGGCCCTGGTTCATGTGAGTACTCATGACTCACAGAGCATTCCTGTTCCGCTCCGCCACCACCACTACTACCACTACCACCTCCACACCCAGAGGGAGGAGGACTGGCAAATAATCAACACTTTAACAGACAATTCAGCATTCAGGTGCACAATCACGGTTGAATTACTTACTCACAGTTCGTGTATGATAATGAATGGGTCATTCAAAAAATGTCCTGATGTGACTGCTGCTGAGATGAACAACTGGAAACAAAGAGCATCAAAACCTTGAAGCTCGTGTAACTCTTCTGTATTACACTGGTAGATCAGCTCTTTACACATAATGACACATCTCTGGAGGATCACACATCATCTGCAAACATCCCTACATACATCCTAAAAAGAACTTTTAACTCTCACTGATTCCTGACGCACTGTTAAACTTTGATTTTTCTTTTATTATTCATTTATTTGACAGAGACAGATTTTTTCTTTGTAAAGCATTTTCTTGATGATCATGACTGCACAGTATGGCAGTACTTCTGCAGGGGGATCATTTTACTCTCAGTCAAATTAAGTCGATTTTATTGAAATAGCTTAAAGTTGCAAAATCATCTCAGGGGGGTCTTCATAACCAGTGACACCATCTATTCTTCTACCTTTGATTTGAGAGAGGATGTCTGACACACCAGTGTAGCACTGTATTCTGTAACCAGTCAGATTCTTTCATTTTTCTTCATCAGATAAATTCTCTGTCATGTTTTATCCCCAGCATGAAGGTCTACACCTATGTAGAAACACTTGTGAATACTGTGTATAGTCACACATGATTAAATATCGAATGACATGGATAAACTAAACCTAAAATTAATTCAAACTGACCCTTAAATACACAAATGAGTGAAAATTCTGCAGCTGTATTTTGAAAAGCATCAGCATATTTTAAATCCAATGTTTTTAGTACACAAAACCTTAATATTTAAATGTCTTGATGCATGCTCAATAATCCAGGTAAGGAAATCACAGAAAGCTGAATCTGTTCATCTGGACGTAGCGTTTTCAGTGGGAGAAACGTTTCGTCAACTTATCCAAGTGACTTCTTCAGTCTCAGCTGACTGCAGGCTTCCCCAACCTTATAAACAGTACATTGCATAATGACCGAAACTAGCACCACTGACTAACAAAGGGCCATGAGGTCAGTTTCATGATCATTAGTATGCAAATTGTCATGACCACTGATCAATGGCCATGAGTACCATTCACAGAGAGTTGGGGAATGGCTGCAATCACAGCATTGTAAGATGGTGAAAGATGTACCCTTAGGCTCCCTCCTCGGTTCAGAGATGATCTTTCCCTTTTCACCAGTCTTTGATCAATGGTCA
>VUQS01043512.1:0-10372 GCA_015108495.1 Heterochromis multidens
CCGCTCCTCACGTGTTAACCTCTTCGACATGTCAATGGCTGTGAACAAAGAGCAACTTGTAAATAACTCATGAAAGAATAAAGTTACGTTGAAACCAAGCACACCATTGTTTTTCTTGTGACATTACCAATAAGTTTGATGTGTCACATGGCCCTCTTCCTATTGAAAAAACAAAAGTTGTATCCAAGATGGCCGACTTCTAAATGGCCACCATGGTCACCACCCATCTTGGGGAGTTTGCCCCCTCACATATACTAATGTGCCACAAACAGGACTTTAATATCACCAACCATTCCCATGTTATTACGGTGTATCCATATAAATGGCCCACCCTGTAGTACCATCAACTTTTCAGCTTTTCATTTTAGTTTCATAACATTGTCTGTAACATTCTCTGTTGGCATTCAGCAAAAATGTAAATAGTCACTGATACATTTTTTTTCCTTGACTGACGTTATTTGAATTTGTTTGACAAAATAATGCAACATGATTTTTTTATTATTTACATTTTGCAGTCTTCATTGTAATTAGGTGAGTCAAAATTTCAGCACTGATCTACATTCACTGGACACTTTATTAGGTACATCATGCCCCTTTCATCTTCAGAGCTGCCTTAATTTTTCATGGCACAGATTCAACAAGGTGGCAGAAACATTCCTCAAAGATTTGGGTCCATATTGACATGATAGTATTACACAGTTGCTGCACATTTGTTGGCCTAACCCATGATGTGAATCTCTCATTCCACCACATCCCAAAATATCTCTACTAAATAGTGATCTGGTGACTATGGAGTACAATGAACTTACCGTCATGTTGAAGAAACCAGTTTGAGCTTTGTGACATGGATGTTGCTGGAAGCAGCCATCAGAAGATGAGTACACTGTGGTTATAAAGGGATGGACATGGTCAGCAACAATACTCAGGTAGGCAATTCTCACTTACTGAGGGGCCCAAAGTGTGCCACCAGCAGCCTGAAACATTGATACAAGGCAGGATGGATTCGTGATTTTATGTTGTTTATGCCAAATGTTAACCCTACCATCCAAATTTTACAGCAGAAATCGAGAGTTATCAGGTGAGGCAAAGTTTTTTCAATCTTCTATTGTCCAGTTTTGGTGAGTCCATGCAAATTGTAGTCCCAGTTTCCTGTTCTTTGCTGCAATACTCATCTTCATAACTTTTTTTGTAATGAGTAGTTATTTGATTTGCTGTTGCCTTCTTTTCAGGCCCAAAGTAGTCTGGCCATTCTCCTCTGAACTCTGGCATCAACAAGTTATTTTCACCCAGAGAACTGCTGCTCACTGGATATTTTCTCTTTTTCAGACCATTCTCTGTAAACCCTAGAGATTCTTGTGTGGAAAAATCCCAGTAGGTCAGCAATTTCTGAAATACTCAGACCAGCCCATCTGGCATCAACAACCATGCCACGTTCAAAGTCACTAGAATCACCTTTCTTCACCATTCTGATGCTCAGTTTGAATTTCAGTTGGTAGTTTTGACCAGGTCTACATGTCTAAATACACAGAGTTGCTGCTATGTGATTGGCTTATTTGATATTTGCATTAACAAGCAGCTGAACAGGTGTAACTAATAAAGTAGCCAGTGAATGTATATCTAAAAAGCCCTTCAAAGTGGACACCGTCCTTTTTTTAAGCTGTTTCAAAAAAAAGCATCTTTAATGATACATTTTGTAATTTGTTTTTTTTCCACTCATTTTCAGCAGCTTATAAATAAAAAAAATGAGTTAAAAACATGCAACATGTGACACCAAATTAACTCCCCTAAGTTTCAGTGGAGTGGCCAGTTGTTCTGCACAGTCTGTCTTGTTACATTAAGCGTGTGACAGACCATTTAGGCTCAGAAGAAAAATGGTTCAGTGTTCATTACTGTGCTTCCTGAACAGAACACACACATGGCCTCATTTATTTTGTGTGAGGGTACTCGCATAACCATACAGGACCTGATGAAACAGACATTTCTCTGCCACCAATTTCCTCACACGCTTCTTGCCACTTTCTCCATTCTCTACAGATTCATAAAGATCAAACAAAAAAACCTTGCCATACACTATCAAGACTTAAAAGGGCATCTCAGCCCTATTGATTTCACAGGAGTCAGAAGATCTTCCAGTTGCTTCTCTGAAAAGTGTTGAAATTGTACGAGAGGCTGCATCTACGAATATTCTCCAGGTCCACATTAATTGGCTCGGGGAGGCAGGGAGCTCTAGAACAGTATCATCAGAAAGGTTGATGAGGACAGAAAGTAGATGGTTCTCATTTAACACAGAAAACTACACATTATAGAGTGAGGGATCGTCAAGTCTAACTCTGCATTATTAATGAGCTGTCTTTATTCTAGCACAGCTCAGAGACATGTAGTGGTTATCATTAATTACCAAACTACTTTTTTTGAGCAGACAGTAAGACTAGTCTGAAACCAGGAGAGAGAGTGTGCTTTTATTCATATAGAAAAGTTCAGGACATAATCTGATCATGCATAAATTGGGTACCTATCAAGCTGGGAAAAGATGCATAAAACTATGTGAAGATTCACTAGTAAGAGTCAGATATGTGTGTCATTTGTGTCGTCAGATTTATAAATACCTGTAAACATATGGTGCTCTTTTATAAATGTCAGTCATTGTAAAATTTTACACAAGTTCACAAAGGTGATTTTCACTCCTGTCTTTAGACATGAATGCCTGCAGACACTCCTGTATTTCACTATTTGCTCAGAACTATAGAATTTGCACCACAGTCACAGCACTTAAAAACTGAAAAGAAAAGGTGCAATTGAGACACTCCCTGGAGAAGTGGAGAAAAAGAAGTGTCTATTTTGTTGTCTCAGGTCTTAGATCAGGGACAGAAGGAAAACTACTGAAGGATAAAAAATAATGGAGGATATCAACTCTCTAAGTTTTGAGCAAAGGATGCTGGCAGAGGTAAATAAAATGGTTGGGGGAAAAACAAAACAAAACATGGTCTTAAGGAAGAATTAAAAGCATGTTTTGTGTGCACATACATCATTCATACATCAGGCCCCAGACTGGCTAGCCTTTGGTCGAGACAAAAATATCTGTTACTATGACATTTTGTACAGATTCAGAGTGCCCAGACAATGTATAATAACTTTAGTTAAACCCTGGCTTTCCTATACGATGGACTGTTGTGAAATTCATTCATATCATCCTCAAGATGAATTCTAATAACTTCAGTGATCCCTTGACTATCCTTGTATCACAATTGTCAGGTGGCAGCAGCTTCCAGAATGTCTCACTACAAAAGAGGTCTGACATAACTAAAAAGAGTCAAAGAGTTGCTGCAAATATTACCATTTGTTAAGAAACAAAAAGGAACAAAGAAATGCCAAAACAAAACAACATACAACAGCATCACCACACAACAGACTGATGACCAAAACTAACGATTCAAAACATCCCACAGTGGGTTGTAGGATTTGGTGTCCTCTCTCTAACCTAATCCAACATAAGAAAAACACAAACACAAATGACAACTGCAGTGGCTGGAAGTTGGGGGAGAGAGAGAAGACCAACTTCCTGCTGCCCATTTACAGGTTTTCAGTTCATCAGGCCGGACCAGGTACACCTGAGGGATAAGACAAAAAAAAAAAAAAAAAACATTGTCTGTAAAATGATAGTTCATAACAAGTAGGGGAAGTCTCAACCCACCAGCCTCAAAATATGCTAGTTTTAAACATGCTAAATTAACATGGTAAACAATACACAGTTCAACTTGTTGGGATTGTCATTTTGAGAATATATGCAAGCATTTTCTTTAGGCTTAAGCTCAATCCATGACTCTGGATGTGAATCCCTCTCAGCAGAGGCAAAGTCCTATACTTTGTGCACCCATCATTTACTCCAAATACCTCCCTTTTATGTCACACAAAAACAGAATACTTGCTAGATTACTTAATTTTTCAGCCTAACATACTTCACTTGATTTTGCAGATGCAGAGGATAATATGGCCATCTTAATGTTGACTGGTATTCATTGTTTTTTCAGATGAGTTGATCATAAATTTGAAGGACAGGGTGTGCAGAGATGATAAGATGAAGCAATTTTATTGTACTTTATCAAACCATTAATAGTTCTAGGAAACAAGCCATAAAGTCATTAGTGATATTGTATTTTTGCTTTTTCACAAAATACTGTATGTTGTTAGTCAATATATAGATAGATTGTAATTTATAGATAATAGATTCTAATTTTAGACTTCAGTCATCCCTCCACTAAATAGTAGGATTAAAATAACTATCATTATTATGAATATGGAAATATTCAGCAGTCAGCGATCTTTAGCTCGCTTTTAGAGATCGTCCGCTTGTTAACTTTCTCCTCTTGGCTAACCCAGTATGTCCCTGCTGAGCAGGGATCAAATCCTGTCTGAGCTTCCCCTTCTCTCTCTCTGCTCTTTCTATCTCCTTTTGTACTTTCCCATCATCTAAGTAAACACTGAAAAGCTCTAAAGGTGTGGAATGCGCTGCTTGTCATTTATAAATATCCTTGACTGTCACATTGCTAGAGGCTATACTGTAAACTCAGAGAGAACTGCTAAGGGCTTCAATGTCGATGTAAATTCACGACATCTTGATTCATGTCAGTTAAGATGGTGCTGTAAAGCTGCACAAGTAGGTGAGAAATTGAGGGGAAGTGTGAAAGGACAAAATGTAATCTGCTTATCAGTGAATAAGACATTCACAATGTCACAGTGTGGGGTTTCATGTAAATTCAAAGATACTGAAGCAGTTGTTTTTGTAGCTATACAAATAACACTAAAATATTTTTTCAAAAACATGTTGTACAGACTCGACTCTAAATGTTCATCAGCTGGAACTTCAGTAGCAGCCCAAATGCTTTAAATTCATTTAAAGAATACAAAAGAAAAATATACAGAATGAGCTGTAATCCTTCAGTGAGAATATGCAGTTTAGGATTTCAGAGGCTTTCCTGTCTGTCTCAGTGTCCATGGATACTTTGCTTTGCCACATGTTAATGTGACAGCTCGTAACTCAGTTCAATTGAACGTGTTATTGCTCAAGGAGAGCAAGTGTCAGTCATTTCCTTCTGCAGGCCAAACCATGAATAATTGTTATTTCAAGGAAAACAGGGGCCTTGAGTTGAAATGACAGCAGTTAAATAGGATTTTGTTTAAGGCTAAAAATTTCATGCATTTTTTAAAGTGGTGAAGTACTGCATTGTACAGCATTAGATTTGTTTTGATTTTATTATGTGGACATGCTTGGTGTCAAAATGAACCTCTACTGCAACACATCTGGCTCAGTCAGTCTGTTGTTTTCAGCCAATTAAATTAGAGAAGTAGATGCTTGATTCTCAGGACACTGAATTGTTATTCACCTCTTTTCCTCACGTAGCTGAAGCTGGCCACAGGTTTGCTGTAATCGCCTTGACTGCCCTTTGTTAACTCTTAATAGACTTTTGAGGTGGCAGGCTTCTGTTGCTGGTGATTAATGATCAGATGTCATCACAGCTGTAATCGAAGTGAGTGATAGTTTAATAATAGAGCTGCCTCACCAGTTGAGACTGGATGTGTGCCGTCATATCAGGAAAGAGGAAGATGCCATTTTTAGGAAGTGCATTGTCACAGACATTATGAGAATCACGCAGCATAAGAACATTTTCTCTGCACAGTCTACCTGTGTATTACAAAGTGCTAATGGATTTGGACAGCATGGAGCAGGTCTGTGCATCTGTGGTATTGGCTTTTCAGGACATTTCAGGACAAATGGTTTGTACAATTCAAAGAAATCTTGCAAACAAAAACATCTGAAAACTCCAGAACTCCAGTTTTCTATTATTTCAATTGGACAACTCACATTTGAAATTATAAATTTATAACAGCAGCAGAACATAGAGTTGACATCTATGCTCCATAAATGCATTGCATATATAATTGTAGAGTGATGAGTAGCCTACAGGTGGATGATGTGGTGGTGGAGGGGTTGAAACAGGAATCAGCAATGGTGATGGGAAATTTTGGAGCTTAAAAAGACTGCCAAACTGGGTACTTGTTTTCAATATACGACATGAGGAAAGTGAGGCATATAAAGTGTGTATGGCACACAGCACCTTGAGTTGCCTGCCTGAACTAGCTCACAGACTTCACTGCCTAAAAAATGTTAAAAAAAAAAAAAGGATATTAAATGACGCAAGAAAATTCAACAGAAATAACTTGCTGCATCTTAAACGAAACAGTGATGTAGGTGAAAGCTCCATTTAAAAACATGCCAAAAAAATTACACCAACAGCACACAGTTAAGCCACTAATTGTATAAGAATTTACACTAACCAGATTTTAACATTTGGTAAATGAGTCAAAGCAATAATAAACAAAGCATGTCATTTTAAAAGTAATTTTTTGTGTGTATTTTTTCCATGCATTACCTCTATACAAGTTTTGAAGTTCATTCTAGAAAATGTCTTCTTTTTGTTTTTGCACCAGAGCTTTTTGTGCATTGCTAAGGCGTATGACTATCATTACTCTGCATGCTGCTTACTGTGATAACACACTGGCAATGAGAGCCCAAGTGACTTTTTCTTATAATTTATTGGGTAACTGTTTCATTGTTAAATTACTCCAGAGACTGGATAAACACGGCATGTAATGGATACTTTAGTTTGGGCCTCTCTGTGGTCAGTCTGTGAGCCTGCATATTGTTTAATGGGTAGGGTTCATTATTACTCCTTCTAATGGCAAACACTGGTTGTCCGATGGGAGGTAAAGGCCATTCACTAAATTTCTCTGCCCCTGCAGAAACACTTCACATTGTGATTAATGGTTTCTAAGTTAAATCCCAAACAGATTTGCCAACTCATTAAACTGATTTATTAGTCATACTCTGTTGCAACACCTTGATTGATTAAAAGATATAGGAAGGATGGTGTGCAGAAAACACTGGTTAGTTTCCAGCTATCACGTTCAAAATGTGTTTTCATGCTAATTATAAAAAAATAGTGTTGAAAACATAAGTTGTTAATGGAATATAATAATGACCATTTAGATTATTTAAATCTTTAAAAAAAGAGAAAAAAAATGAAGCAATTGTTTTAATGTGTACATCTAAATAGTGAAAGCAAAATATTATTTTACTGCATAAACTCAAATGTGATACAAAAATCATTAATGGACTGCCATTAATAGCCCACAAATATGGAAAACATGTCACATTAATAGAGCAAAACTACACAGCACAGCAATGCAGCAAAGAGATCTCACATTCACTCCCTCAGTAAATTTTAAGGAGGCAGTAAGGGCAGTTATGAAGAGGATGAAGAGTGGAAAGGTGGTTGGTCCAGATGACATACCTGTGGAGGTATGGAGCAGTGGACTTTTTAAACCAGATTGTTTAACACAATCTTGAAGAGGGAGAGGATACCTGAGAAATGTAGTAGTGTACTGGTACCAATATTCAAGAAAAAGGGTGATATGCAAAGCTGTAGCAAATACAGAGGAATAAAGTTGATGAGCCATACAGTGAAGCTATGGGAAATAGCTGTTGAAGCTAGGTTATGAGGAGAACTGATGATCAGTGAGCAGCAATATGGCTTCATACCGAGAAGGAACACTACAGATGCAATGTTTGCTTTGAGAATGTTGATCGAGAAGTATAGGAAAAGTCAGAAGGAATTGCACTGTCTTTGGCTCTAGAGAAGGCATATGGTAGGGTGCCAAGAGAGGACCTGTGATACTGTATGAGGAAGTCAGGAGTGCGAGGACAGCACGGCGGTGGTGAGGTGTGCGGTAGGAGTGACAGATGGTTTCAAGGTGGGGTTGAGACGACATCAGGGAACGGCTCTGAGCCCCTTTTGGTTTGAATTGGTGATGGACAGGTTGACAGATGACGTCAGGCAGGAGTTTCTGTGGACTATGATATTCATGGACGACATTGTGATCTCTAGTGAGTGTAGGGATCAGGTGGAAAAGAGCCTGGAGAGATGGAGGTATGCTCTGGAGAGAAGAGTAATGAAAGTTAGTAGAAGCAAGACAGAATACATGTGCGTGAATGAAAGGGAGACGGGTGTAACGGTGAAGCTACAAGGAGTAGACGCAGTGAAGTTGGATGAGTTTAAATACCTGGGGTCAACTATCCAAAGCAATGGAAAGTGCAGAAGAGAGTTGAAGAAGAGTGCAAGCAAGGTGGAATGGATGAAGACAAGTGTCAGGAGTGATTTGTAACAGAAGGATAGCAGCAAGAGTGAAAGGAAATGGATGCTAGTGAGACCTGCTATGATGTATGGTTTGGAGACAGTGGCACTAACATAAAGATAGGGGGCAGAGCTAAAGATGCTTAGATTTTCATTGGGAGTGACCAGGAGGGACAGGATTAGAAATGCGTATGTCAGAGGGACAGCACAGATTGGAGACAAAGTTAGAGGGAAATGTGCAGAGGAGGGATATTGGATACATTGTGCAGGAGATGTTGAAGACAGAGCTGCCAGGCAGGTGGAAAAGAGGAGACCACAGAAGATTCATTGATGTGGTGAAGGAGGACATGCAGATGATTGGGTAACAGAGGAGGATGCTAGGCAATGTGAGATGGAGGCAGATGATCCACTGTGGCAACCCCTAAAGGGAGGAACTGGAAGAGAAAAAGACAAAAGTATACAAAGCAAGGCAAATAATTTGTTTGATATGCATTTTAAAGAAAAAAAATCTTGAAGGTCAACTCTAGTTGTCAACTCAGTTCCAATGAAACCAAACCAATTCAAAAGTAACTGCCATGATGTGGAAAAAAGTGGCCCCAGATGCAGACTGGAGACAAACTGGTGAAGTTGAAGAACTGACCTTTAATGGAATTTAAAATAAAAGTCAAAGTGGTGCAAAAATCCAACAGAAAACAACAGGAGTCCAAATTAGCCCAAACGCAGGAGTTGGGGAAACATGAGGGAGAATTAACAGATGCTCTGACACAGGACAAAGGACTGACAGAGGCACAGAAGGGTGTGATGGGGCAGAGTGAAGACACAGCTGAAACTAATCGGGGAGAACGAGACAGGGGATGTAAAACTAAATACAAAGCACACGAGACAAGAGACTAGCAAAATAAAACAGGAAGTAACTAAGCAAGAACCACTAACAGGGAGATGGAGACTTAACTAAACACAGGGAACACAGGGAAGGCAGGATAACTAAAAAGAGGAATACAACAATTACAGTGAACAGAAACTAGACAGCAAAACTAATAGAACTCAAAATGCAGGATTAGGCAAATAAACTCAGCCTACAAAAGAGATAACACAAAAACTCTGGGATAATACATGAAAAATAAACTCAAGCAACAAACTGAAGATATTTAATAAACAGAACTTGAAAGATCACAAAACACTGGGTAACAGACCCAGGACCATGACAGTAACCTTATTTTTCTGAAACTGCATGCAAGACAAATTCCCAGCAAATTCCCAGTTTGTCATGCCCAACTGATTGTTGCAATTTTTGTGATGGTAGTGCCTCTTCCACCCACTTCAAGTCAGCATGTTTGTATCCAGGAAAACAATTAGTAAAAATGCAGTTTGGGTGGAAGTCAAACTGCATTAGTAGAGGAGGAAAATAGGCCTACCAGGTAGATTTCCTTGATTTGCAGCTAATTTTAAAGAGTGATCATAGTTAAGATTAATGGTAAAGTGACACCAAAGCTGTTACAGAAGATTAATGCAAACAGTGATAGTAAACATAACTGGATTATTGGAACTGTGATATTTAATAATATGAATAAACTTTTGTCAGTGAAAAAGTTTTTACAGAGCTATTGCTGCTTGTTAATAAAATGTGAATTTCATATTTTCATGTGGGATGTAAAAATTACACACATGTAAAAATATGTGCATTTATCATAGACAGTATAAAAGGCGGATGTAGTCACCGTGATGTCATCCATTCCTTTCTAAAGTCCCATTTTGAAGTGATAATCCTCCTTTTTGAAACATGACCAAGATTTACAAAATAGACTTATTTTTTTTTAAATTCAGTATCACCCAAAATGAGTAACTGAGCCCATAAACTCATCAGCCATCTATAAGACCACAAGTCTTTTTGCAACCACAGCTATTGCCATCTTAATTAAGACTGCAAACTAAAGAAACGTTGGCTTCATCTTTCTGACCATCTATCATATGTGATATAACTAAAAACATGTGAATTCTGTCTCTTTATTGTAATTGGTGTTTGTTTGTTAGCATTCTACTTCTATTTTGCAATTTTTGCAATTTTGTATTTGTATTTGCACTGAAAGAATGTACAGAGAACTTGTGTTAAACTAACAATATGCAGTAGTCCGTTTTCAATTCAATTCAATTTTATTTATATAGCGCCAAATCACAACAACAGT
>VUQS01043513.1:0-11736 GCA_015108495.1 Heterochromis multidens
TCTCAGTGGAAGGGTGGCTGTCAAGAAGCCATTCTTAAGGAAGGGAAACAGGGAGAAAAGGCTGAGGTATGCCAAATTACACAAGAACTGGACTGAAAATCAGGGGTGAGGAGGTTAGAAGAGAGGCACATCAGTGAGTGTCTACAGCTATCTTTAAAACATGGTGGAGACTCTGTCATGGTTTGGGGCTGCATTTCAGCCTATGGTGTTGGGGATCTTGTCCAAACTGATCGAAATATGAACATAAAAAGTACCATCAGATTTTGATCTACCATGCAATACCACGTGGAAAGTGTCTGATTGGCAACAGCTTCATTTTTCAGCATAACAATGATCCCAAACACACTGCCAATGCAGTAAAAACATACCTGGATAGAAAAACACACAATAGAATACTATCAGTCGTGGACTAGCCTCCCCAGAGCCCGGACCTCAACATTATTGAAACAGTGGGGAATCATATGGACAGAGATTGCAACAAAAGGCAGCCAACATCCAAAGAAGAGCTTTGAATGTCCTTCAGGAAGCCTGGAGAACTGAAAAATGGTGTGCTTGCACGTTTCAATAAATTACTGCACCCATTTCCCATTGTCAAAGAAAAATATAAGGAAATGAGGGGTGTCTCAAGACTTTTGCACAGTACTTCAGTATTTAAGTCTGGACCAAAATAGTGGACCTATCAACTGACAGGCATTGACATCTCCGTAGTCATGATGCTTGCATGGCTAAAAACCCTATGAAAGATTGATTCATCTTCTGGATCTATAAAGTGAAGCCACTGAAGAAGTGCCTTACACCTGCATTCTGTCTAATGGCCAGCAGAGAGGTGAGGGCTACTGGGGATACTCTGGTTGCAAAAACAAGTCAGATTTATAGAAGTTTATATGGGAATGACTCTACTGCTCACTTCATCTATGACCTCAGCAAATACTCTACTGATGAGTTTATAGTCTCATTTGCTAGTTTCAAGCCCTAATACATTCAACATGATGTTTGCTTTATAAATTATAGTCCCCATTAGTGACCAGAAGGATGATAAAGCAGGGCATGCTTCAGGGCGGGTCAATGAGGCTTCACAACAGGACTTCACTAACCAGTGGATGACATCATGTTTTACAGTCTATGCTAATAAACTTCTGCAGTTTTTTTTTTTTTTTTAACTGACATGGGATTCACACTGTATGTGAAAACCTTTCATTTCACTGGTAAACTGCATGGACATATGAGAGATGCTCCTTAGTTTCAAAAATGTAATTTTAAGAAACTCATTGGCTTTATTTCACTGTTGACCTTTCAATGTAAAATACTTGATTTTCTTTTAGTGTTAGTATAATATGGCTCTAAATGCTTGTTTGAAAATCTGAGCAGTACTAAAGTGACTGTAATTGTTGTGGATTTCTCAAGAACACAGTCTAATGGTGAGAAATACCCTCTCTGTGATTTTCTGAGATGATTAACTGCACCTTTCTGGGGAAAATGTTTCCAAGCTTCATCCTGGAAATGATCAATTTTGACTGGGAGGGTGAGTTTACAGCAGGGATTTTGGCGTTATAGCTGGCCAGGCAAAAGGCTCTGCCTTATGTTGCACAATAAGTCAGTGCCTCAGTGCTCTCAGTCAAAACAACTGGTGTCAGGCCTACATGGTTTACATGCCTATTCTCGGGCACAGCTGCCAGTGCAGTGAGGGGGAGGCAGGACAGTAAAGAGGGAGCTTAAGGCCAGTTTCATCAAGTGTTCACAGATTAATGTGTGTTCTTACAGCTATTTAACTTGCAGGGCTATGTGATGACCCAGACTGTGACGGGGTCACTGAGCAGAGCCAGGAGATCCAAGTGACCCATCATATACCAGCGTCAGAGCTGAGAGGAAGTGCTGGATTACAGTGGAATCAGATAAAAACAGAAAGTCTTCTTAAATGCTGAATACTCCTAATAGCCGACATTCGGTAGAGGAAATAAACCTAAACAATGATTGTTTAATGCATGACGCTTTCTTAAAGGAGCGGCTACAACTGTGAAGAAATCCCATGAAAGACCAAAACCCACAAATCCAGTGCACTCATATAGGCACCCTGCTATGAATGCATATTAGCACACCAATAAAGAACCCCCGAAAACAGTCATTATAATTACACAGAATATTTACAGAAAAAAACATTAATTCTAAAAACATCTGAAGCAATATACAATACTAAACATTCAAAGGTATCATGAATAATTTACTAGACCAAAGACTAGAGTGCTCATGTGTTTCTGGATATTATTTATCCTTTTTAAATGAAAATATAATGTTTGTTCATGACTTGTTTTAAAGGTACATCTTTGGGAGGAACAAATGGACAGTCAGAGAGAGCAGTCCTCCACTTACTGCTCTATCTTGCAAATTCAAAGAAAGTGATTCAGATCCAAAATTTAGCATATTCTTCCTTCCTTCTACTTCTTTGCCCATGCTCTAAATATCTACTAAATTTCATAGAATTTGGCACATTAGTTACTGGACAGACATAACTTCATTTCAACTAGAAAGAAAAATGAAATATTCTGTATTATCGCCATATTTACCTTTAAAATGTTCTTTATTGTTCTTTTGAGTGTTACTTTGCAATGTCTTGCATTTGTTGCACACTATAATAGAAATTTAGACTCTGGAATATATATCAGTGAAATCAGATTGTGTGTCCAGTGTGAATCAACTGTCATTTTCATTTGTTTCATATAAAGAAGTCTTCTCCGTTGACAGGACTGACACAGAGGGTACAGTGACACAGATTTGTCAGTGCTGTTTAACTTTCAAGGCTCCACAAAGCATAATACAACCAGAAAAATCTGCTTTCAGTGTTCAATCACTTTACATCCAAATGGAGCAGACTGCAGGAAAAAAAAACTCACTGTAGACTCAGTCATTCCAGTCTTGCATTTGAAAGCCATAATTTGAGCAAACACAAGTAAAGAGAAGTTGTTTTTATGATGACTCTTGAAATTTTTTATATGACCAAAGCTTCTAGTTTGAGTTATGTTTTTGTTTTTTAACGTGTATTCTTTTTTTTCCTTGTATTTTGCATATTTAAATCAGTGAGTTTTAGCTGACTGCTTTCAAAAAAGAGAGCGCAACATAAATTAAGTAACTGAAATTAGATGGCTGACAGACACTGACAGTGAAACTTCTCTGTGGCTTTTTTAGTCCACTTGTCTTGGCCTTCACTAAAGCACTTAAACAGAGCATTACTCTTTTTTTTCTCTCACATGTTGACTGGCTTTTTAACTACTGGAGATTTTGTTAGGTTAACAAATAGGTCTCCTTTTCCCTCTCTGATGTCCTTTGAGCATTTTACTGCCATTTGGCCAGCCGTCCTGGAACCACAGAGGGAGTGGAGCATGATGGAAACTCCATATAAAAAGAAAATAAACCAAACGCACTTTAACAGCAACATTGTGAGAGAGAGGACACTGCTGTGGATGAGAAATCCAAAGGACAACACGTTTGACACTGAGGGGAGTTGATGAACATACATTATGACTTTTTATGGCGGAAAAAACTACTCACCATTTCATTTTCCCCCCCTCTGTGATAACAAGACCGTTAACTCCTCTCCCCTTTGCCTTTCTCCTATTTCCTTTGCTTCCTATTTGGGTTTGCTGAGCTTCTTTTCACTCTGTGTGTGGTCTGGTTGATGAGGGGCAGTGCATCTTCAAGCTGACAAAAGGCAGCATTGCAGGTAGGGGTCATCTCCCTTTTGGTCACTGCTGTAAAAAGGACACAGTGCATTTTTACACACATCACACTCTAAAAGTCACTGGTTACACTGTCTTGCATTAGATTCATTTTCACAGTAACTGCACAACTAAATCTGTATTACAAAAACCAGCCGCCACAGAGACAGTTTCTTCCCCCAGGAAGTGATGAACACTGTGAAATAACCTACTGTTGTATCATTCAGGTCATATGCACATTGCACTACTAAATTTTGCACTTATAGTTTTTATAGTTTCAAGACTTTCTGTAACTTTTTTTCTTACTTTTTATCTATTATATATATATACATATTGTATACATAGCCTATTTTTAAAAAAAAACTTTTTTTGCATGTGAACCGGAGTCAAATTTCTTGTTTGTGTGCACAAACTTGGCCAAATAAAGATGATTCTGATTAATTTTTTAATTATAAAACCAATCATGGCAGTTTTAGTAGATGACAGAAATTTTCATACAGGTGCTCTCATCAATATAAGAATGTGTGGTGGTGGTTTCTCAAGTTATTTGAGCACTTCTAATGGAATATGTTCTGTCTTTTGTTAGAATATACTCAAGCATGTTTAAAACCTGTCACTACCTAAGTTTCATTCAAGTTTAGCACATAATTTTACACAAATCTTCAGAAAATCAGATAAAGAAAAGCTGAAGTGTTGCTTGTTTCTGCCAGTAAGTTTCAACATAGCATTTATTTCTGTTCATTCTGACAAAATATTACAGTCAACAAACAGATCTGATGTTTTGGTCTGCACAAGTTTTTTTTGTTGTTGTTTGTTTTTAAAAAAAATCTCTTTAGTGGAAAGAGAAGATGTTTTAATTGAAATGTTTCCACCTGACACACAGCAGAAAAAAAGTTCAATTCTTTGCAATGTTTTGCCTTTTTTTTTACATTTCTGATTCTTTCACTAATGCACAAACATGCATAAAATTGTTGAATGGACATGTGCTTCCTTTGTTTGTTAACAATATATGCTATGCATACTGGCTTAAAAGTGATTTTTTTGGCCACTTGGATGGAGCAGAAACAAGCCGTATACACCACATTGACATACTGTCATGTTTCAAGTTGTTATGGCAAACTTCTTGTGTATTATGAACAGCTTTTTGGCATATCCAGCAGGATCCAGGATCAAATTTTGGCTTCTTAATAAATGCAAGACCAACTTTAGTGTGCACACTGTGACTTAATGCTGATTATGTGCAACAGACGTTGAAGCAGAGTTCTGGGCTGGCATTGTGCATACTGTCAACATCAGCAGCACTTAGGATCTACTGGAAAATACATCTGGTGAGTGAGATGTAGTGCAGCATGCTTAGTGACAGTGTCCTTGGAGGCAGACAGCATGAGTGTGGTCAGGCAATGATCCCTAAATCACAGGTCCAGGCAGTGATGACTGTTTAGCCACTTCACAATAACACTCATTTCATAAAGTTGCACGTGGGAGTGCATGCGCAAGTGTGACTCACACGCGTGAGTGTGTATCTCTAAAGAACATAAGTAAGCATGTATTTTCTACAGAATTTCCATGTGTGTTTGCACATGAGTTAATGCTTGCCTGTATGCAGGACGAAGCCTCACAAAGAACTAAATTACCACGCAGAATCTCGTGGTTATGCTTTGCAGTGAATTACCATAGGTGATCCGGCCAGAGTGTTTACATTTGGTTGGAGTGCAAATCGTAGCCAGTCCACAAACCACCAGACCACAATTGTTGAATATAGTTTTCCACCCTAACTAAAGCTGCGAAACTAGCCACGTTCACATCCTGCGGTCACAAATTCACAACTTCAGTCAAAAAAGATTTCACTCTGACAAGCCCCTGGTGTCATTTCTGATACTTTAGAGCTCTATCCCCTTGGATTATGCAATTGAGAATTTAGCTGCCCTTTAAGACAGCTTACATGTGCACTAGAGGGAAAAGTTCAGTGTCTTTCCTAAGACATTTAGATGGAGGAGGGATTCAACCTTTTAGCCTTGCAGCTATGTGATGGTCTCATTTACCAAGAGGCTAGCTTAGAAAGATGTTTTGCAGCTGTCACAGAGCTAAATACTCTATAGCACTTTTTAATGTTTAAGGGAAATCCAGTTTTTTTTTCCTTTTGGTAGAGTTAGAACAGAAAATTCATAATTATTTCTCACGTAAAATATGATGTTTGGCTGTAGTTTCATGTACACAAGGTGCAGACACTAGAGACCTCACTAAATAAAATGATGGTATTTATGGTAACCCCTCAAAATCACAACAAACAAGGATTTTAAGATGTTTGCAAGAAGACAAATGCACATTTTATATCCTTTTGGTATCTGTTCCGTTATATGAAGGGAAAGAAGAACTGACTGACACACCTAACTAAATACCCTTATTTTTTTTAGAGTGTGCAAGTGAGAGTGAGTAGAACAATCCACTTGCAAAAATCGCAGATATTGAAGTGATTTCAATCCATCATGGTGATTCCCATAGACAAAACAGTCAACACTGAGGACAGACAAGATCTGCAGCGACACAATACACTCTCTGTTTACACTGGGAAATGGTGAATTGAGTGAGAAAATAACCTAAGGAGACGAAGAATCATGGAGTGAGAGATAGAATTAGAATGTACTGCCAGATAGCATGCATATGTGCTTAGAAAATTGGATAAACACACAGTGAAAAAAAAAAAAGGGGTGGAGGTTGAAAAAGCAGGGTGTTTTGCAAACAGAGGATGAGGCAATGTCACATGATGTTCTGAAACCCTACGGATGGGGAGCTGTGAAAACTCGAGGACAATGGAGAGTATGAGAGCATTAAATGGACAAAACCCAACATTAAAAACTGAGACTCTCTAGCCTGAAGGCTGTACTTCTCTGGGGATATTTTGGCTGAGGTCCCACCCTGCGTCTGGTCTGATGTCAGTGGTTACAGAGTGTTTTGCATGCAGGGATGTTAAGGTCCAACTTTGATAAGTGCTTTGTTTGACACAGACAGAAAGGATGTGAGGCTTGGGTGCCGCTGCTTTAAAGAAAAAAATTTCAAAAATGAAAATGCCTGTTTTCATCAGTGCACTTTTATCACAGCTGGAGTGTCTTTCATTATGTCTTTAAACTTTATATGAGGCCAGCAAATGCAAAATCTTTAAAGTCATGCATATTCACTTACCTTAATTTTTATTATTTTCTGATTTAGAGTTAGAGGGTAAGTTTAAAAACTACTCAATAAAAGGTTACTGCCAGTTGGGTTAACACAGAGACTGGAAACAGAGGGAAACAACAAGCAACTCTCTCTACCTGAAACAAATCTCTTGCAAGTGAAGTACCTTGCTGAAATGCACCAAGAACAGAAAACCCTCAAGACCAAGTACTTCTAAATTGGACCTAAGTACACACACCATCATTGTGTGAGGCAAATGGAACTTTTCTCTTCCTTTTTCCCACCTCTGTTTCCTCGCACTGGTCCTCTGGGGAGGCCTGTGTCAATGTGTGAATACACACACAAATGGGTTTTTGGTGCTGGAGGCAGTCAGTGCAGAGTGAGAAAGGAGCTCCAAGAGAAGGTGTGAGGCCCACACAGGTCTTCATACGACCTGAACCCTCACTGCTGTATACTCCACCTGTTGAAAGCTTGATGTCTTTTCCTCCCAGATGAATTGTCAGAAGAGTGTGAATGCCCCACAAAGGGATTAGCACCAACCCAGCCTTCTTCCACACACGTTAACATAGACAACACCTTGATTTGGCAAGAACATGATGTGAGATATGCACTTTCTTACATTAGAAAATGGTTAGTATTTGCAACACAATCCCAAATGTTATCACTTGCTGTTTACACATGCTGACAGAGAAAACCAAAGCACAAAGTGACCACCTGAAGGGAAACTGTTACCTGTATCCTCAAACCAGACATTTATGAAGATATAAATCTCCTGGTCAGTCAGCGCTTAGAGGCGTTTGTCATCTGTGAGGCTGAGAGACAGAGTCATGAGCCACAAAACACATACACACATGCAAAACATGAAAGTAAACTGAAAAATAGATGGTCTTCATGAAAATAATAAACCTGAGATTTCATAAAAATCCTGAAATACACATTTTACTGGGCATCATGCACATGGCAGCTCAACTCATAGACATGCACTAAAGAAAATATTATCTCATGTGTGCTGCTGTAGGTAGTCCTTAGAAGTCAATGAGATTCTTTCAAGAATTATCTAGTTGAGAAAAAAATAAACTTAAAAAAAGAAGTTAAAAAAGAAATGCTCATGTAAAGAAATGTTATGATTTGAGAAGAAGCTAGGAGGCTACACCTACGTCAGCAGCTCAGTGTGATTTCTTTTCCTTCTTTAAAAACAAAACAAAACAAAACAAAACAAAACAAAAACAGTGGTCCATTGAGCTAATAAAATTTCTAACAGTCCACACTAAAGTGCCAAATTACAGACATGACCAACTTTAAGGGCACAGTGCTAGTATGAATAAAACTAGTGCTGATTCTGAAGTGGCTTTGGACTTGACCTCTGCCTTTCATACTGTTGACCATCGCATTATGCTCGTCACGTTATGTGGGTGTATCGAAGTCTGCTTTGGAGTGGTTCGCATCATATCTGTCTGAACTTTGTCTGTGGCTGCTTCTAAGTGCAGCTCCTCTTCCACTTCTCTTGGCAACAGTGTGCCACAAGGTTCTGTTTTGGGGCCTTCAATGTTTCGGTTATATCTGTGCCCTCTTCAGCACATTTGGAGCACTTTTAAGGACATTTCTCATCACTGCTACACAGTTGACATTCAGTTATACATCTCTGTTTAGCCCTGAGATGTTTCTAAGCTACAGATCATGCATAGTTGCTTAGACTCTACCAAAAGTTGAATGGTTGACAATTTTCTCCAGCTTAATGAAGAGAAAACAGACACCCTTGTTTGTGCCGCTGACATATTTGTGCCTAAGGTAATGGAAACTCTAGGTCCCCTTGCCACATTTGCTAATTCTTCTATCAGAAACCTTGGGGTGACCACTGATTCAGCTTTTACTTTGGATGCTCATGTTAAATCTCTGGTTTGCTCTTGCGTTTATCACTTAAGAAATATTGCCAATTTGAGTTTCATTGTGTCATGCTCTGAATTGGAGATTGTTATTCATGCATTTATTTCATCACCTCTAGATTATTGTAATTCATTGTTTATGTGTCTCAACAAAACCTCCCTGGAACATCTGCAGGTTGTTCAGAACGTTGCTCCGAGTCTTCTAACTAAGTCTTCTAAGTACTCTCATGTCACACCATTGCTAATTCAGCTACACCGGCTCCCCATTAATTTCAGAGTCCACTTTAACATTCTGGTTTTGACTTTTAGAGCTCTGCATGGACAAGCACCAGCATACATCAGTGAACTTTTTTATCCATACATCCCAAGCAAGCTGTGAAGCACTTTATGATATTTATCTTGAAAGATGCTACATAAATAAAAATTTACTTTTACGTTTCCTTACAAAAGTCATTTGACGCAGCCTGTATATTACCTCTGATATCAAGAATTTAAAGACCACCATGTGTGAGCACTAAAAAGTCAAATTTTGAGGTTTTAAGTAGCCTAATTACAGTTTGTATGTTTATTGGCAAAGCTTGCAGGCTGGGCTTTACTGGAATCAAAAGTTGTTAAACCAACGTGTGGTGCTTTGCCACTGTACTGAATCATTATCTAGGCAGTAAAAGAATTGTTAGGGGATCATTTGGGAGTAGTTGAAACCACACCAACAAAATATAAGTAGGCTCAGGTCTTGCATCCCCTTCAGAGTCCTGGTCTTCATTCCTTAAACCTTGCAAGGATTCCCTCAAATGTCAGAAATAGTTGAGAGTCAAGCTGCTTTAATCAGCAGTGTAGTTTGGAAACAAATGGGGCCTAATCAGAAAGCCAGACTAGTGGCCCTGGTGGGAAGATCGGTTTCTACTCATAGACTTTGCATATCTCCATCTGGAACATTTTATAGTGTCTGCCTGTGCATTTCTAATGTTGCATGTTACACCCAAATAAAAAAAATCATTGTTAACAAGTTTCCTTTTATATTTACACAGCATCTGATACTAAGCACACAGCAGCAGTTCAGTTTCAAGGCTCTCAGTATAATAACAAAACAGCAACAATAAAAAGATCTAATTAAAATATGGCCTAAAATGGAACCCTGGCAGATTTTTTTTAAAAGTTGGTTTGTTAATGTAACAAGCATGCAGTGGTGTGACACACCCTGCTGCGTCCACTGACAGAAGTAGTAAATACAGAGGGCATGCATGAAGCCATATTCGGACAGAGACCGAGAATGCACACAAATAACCACAAAAATCTTCTCAGCTGCTGATCTGTGCAAAAAGTGGACAGAGATGTGAGGCACAGTAACATCACGTTTATTTTAAAGCCCTCCAGTAACAGTAATACTTTGTTCAGCCTGCTCAAAAGGGCATCTTAATACAGGCTTTCATATTATCCTCAGTGTCTTTTAATTGCTAAAACTCATATTTTCTTTGAACGCTCCTCAGTGTTTATGTCGGACCATTACAGCTACAGTAAGTCATTTTCCTGCATGTGTGGATGTTAACATGAGTCTCACAAAAGTCTGCAGTCATACACTAGAGTTTCACTGAGGCTGTCTACTTAAGCAAAGTGGTGGTTTAGTTCAGTTTTTATTTGAGTTTTTAGTTTTCTAGCAGCTCAAAGTTAAGCTGATGTTGAAGGTAATGTCGACTATTTGTTCACCAAAATATTGAAGAATACAGTGTGTAAATTTGATCAAATGGTGGGGCTGTTTTAAAGCTTAAATGATCATCATTGTTACTGCAACACTGACATGGGGATATCCATCAAACAGTTCTAGAGATACAGTACTGTGCAAAAGTCTTGAGTCATTCCTTATTCCTTTACATTTTGGTTCCAAGGAGCCAGACTTTCTTGTCATTTTTAAAAGTGGTCTTTAGCAATAGTTCTCTAGGCTTTTCAGGTTTTTTCTTGGACCTTGGCTGCTTTTTCACTCATTTTCAGTCCAGTGCTTGTATCTGACCATTTTCAGAGGAAGGATTCTGTGTTTAACATTGACCTATTAATCATTCAATAGTTGATCATCAATCATAAAAAAGACACAAACTCAAGGGATGAACCAATGTTGTGTCTACACATAACACACAACTTGGCACAGAATCAATTTTAAATCATATCTTTAGGCACGTTATTAGAAGTCTGTCCCAAAAACACATCATTTGTTCCTATTTCTTTAATTTAATCCATGAAAAATGCCAAAGATAACAGTTTGAGAAGAATAAAATAGTATTTTTTTATTTTTACAAGGTGATTCCCAAAGAGCTATTAGCTGAAAATTTGGTATATCTCTACAAGCTGTGCAGTGTGTCCTTTAAAAAACTGAGTAAACTGGACAAGTTGAGGACAAAAGAAGAAATGGTAATCCTAAAAAACTATCTACAATAGATGAACAGTATCTGAAATTCATGCCCTTAAGAAACAGGAAAAAATTCAGCAAAGACCTGACACAAGACCTTAGAGATGCATCTGAACCTCCAGGTGATCCATCCACTGTTTGCCAAAGCCTCATCAGAAATGGTCTCAGTGGAAGGGTGGCTGTCAAGAAGCCATTCTTAAGGAAGGGAAACAGGGAGAAAAGGCTGAGGTATGCCAAATTACACAAGAACTGGACTGAAAATCAGGGGTGAGGAGGTTAGAAGAGAGGCACATCAGTGAGTGTCTACAGCTATCTTTAAAACATGGTGGAGACTCTGTCATGGTTTGGGGCTGCATTTCAGCCTATGGTGTTGGGGATCTTGTCCAAACTGATCGAAATATGAACATAAAAAGTACCATCAGATTTTGATCTACCATGCAATACCACGTGGAAAGTGTCTGATTGGCAACAGCTTCATTTTTCAGCATAACAATGATCCCAAACACACTGCCAATGCAGTAAAAACATACCTGGATAGAAAAACACACAATAGAATACTATCAGTCGTGGACTA